>NPFG01000477.1:0-28204 GCA_002288965.1 Xylaria sp. MSU_SB201401
TCTTTAGCATTATAAACTCTAAATATAATATTATTTTACTTATTATAATAGTTTTAATATTATTAGCTAATATTATTTTTTAATATAGATAATATTATTACCTTTTTATTAGACTATTATTAAAAACACTATACCTACCTTAAAATTATATTTACTAAAAAATTAATAAAAATAATACTTACTACTATACTAGAAAAATTCTAAAAATTCCTTCTTATTATAAATAATATCGCTATTTAGCGCCTCCCTAATTACTAACCTTAGGATTACGCTATAGATTTCTAGAAAAGAGTAATACCGCCTTAAAGCCCTCTCTATACTATAAATACCTAAAAGCTAAAGGTATTAAAGCTATAATAAAACAAAATACTTAAAAATAATTAAATTCAAAGGTCTACATCTTTATACAGCTACCTGCTAATATTTATAAAAAAAAAGGATCTAAATAATTTACTACAACTAATAGTAAATTATAAAGGACTTAATAAGATTATTAAACCTGTCTACTACCCATTACTACTTATTATAAAACTATAAGCAAGGTTTAATATAGCTAAATAGTACTTTAAAATCAACTTAAAAATAGGCTTTAATCTTATTTATATTAAGGAGGGCAATAAATAAAAGATAGCATTCAAATGCAAATACAGTTTATTTAAATACACAGTTATACCCTTCAGATTTATAAATACCCCTACAACATTCTAATACCTTATAAACTATATTTTCTAAAATATAATTAACATAGGCCTTTTTATCTATATTAATAACCTACTTATTTACACTAATACCTTTAAAAAATATAACTATATTATATATAAAGTCCTTTATTATCTTACTAAGCATAACCTTACTATAGCCCCTCAAAAATACAAGTGGCAAATATAAAAAGTGGAATACCTTAGCTATATTATTAATATTAATAGTATTTCTATAGACAAGGTTAAACAAAAGTGATATAAAACTATAAGGCCCTATAAACTTTAGCTAAGTTATAGAGCTTTATTAGGTTTACCAACTTTTATAGATAATTTATTTAAAACTTCTCCCTTATTGCAAAGCTAATTATAAACGGTAATAAGCTAAAAAGAAAAATCTAGAAATAAACGCCTAAAATAAAAATTGCCTTTAATAAACTTAAGCGCCGCTTTTATATAGCGCCTATACTTATACACTTTAACCTAAATAAGATTGCCTACATAAAAACTAATGTATTAGACTATACTATTATTATTATTACTATTGCAAAAAGATAATAACAACAGGATATACCTAATAGCCTTCCACTTATAAAAACTAACTAACTATAAAATTAATTATAAAGTTTATAATAAAGAACTTTTTACTATTATAAACTTGTTAAATCGCTAGTAGTAATATCTAAAAGGAACTAAGCATCATATTAAAATTTTCTCTAATTACTAAAACTTAGTATATTTTACTATAATAAAGGTATTAAACTATAGGCAAGTATACTAGTTTTAAAAACTTTCTAGCTATTAGTTTATAATTAATTACTCCCTAGTAAATAAAATAATAAAGCAGATTAAATATCCTAATTATTATAATATTGCTTTAAAAAAAGGGGGAGTAAAGACCAGCTAATTAAGTTAGTTTTATAAAAAAAGCACTTTTTAAACCTAGAATTATTCTTATTAGTAGTATTAATACTACTAACCTCTAGGCGTCTATATAGCCTAAGGGCGCCAAACTAAACACCTAATTTTAAAGAACAAGTTGTTATTATAGATTTAAAAAATAAAGCTTACTAAGCTAAGTTAAAAAACCCTAACCTAAGTAAAAATATAAAAGTAATAAATAGGTTACTTTATTATAAGATACAACTTTAAATACCTACTGCTTTCCAGCTTAAGGTTTTAAAATTAGAATATAATACTAAGGTTATAAGCCATATAAGAATAAATAAAACTTTTAAACTTATTATATATAATTTTTAGTAGCCCTTAATTAAAAATACTATATAAAAGTATATAAAAAGATATACCAAGTATTAGTATAATAAAAGCGCGTGCTATATCCTGCATAACTTATTCTAACTTATAAAGTTATATTATAAACTAATAGACGATTATAATAGATTTTATTATAAATCTCCTATTATCTAATAAATATAATTTAATCTAGGTTATTATTAATTCTTTTATTAAGATAGTATATTTTATAACGTTAAAGGTTAGCAAAAAGAAAATAGAAAACCTTATTAAGATTTTTACTAAAGTCTATTAAAAACTCTATAATATCCTTTTTAATATTATCTTTAACTATGATTTTAGGTTTATAACGCATTTATAAAAAGACTTCCTTAAGCTAATAGGTATTAAAAGTTGTATAAATACCGCCTTTTATCTATAACTATATAGCTAGACTAAATAGCTTAATTAGACCTTTAAAGCATATTTTTGCGCCTTTATTAATTATAAAATAAATAATTAAAAAGATCTATTACTTATAGCCAAATTTGCCTATAATAATCATTTTTTAATATTTATAAACATATTACCCTTTTATACTAACTATAGTTATTATCTTATAGCAAATAATCCTCTAAGTATAATACCTTGTAATCTAGGTAGTAGGCTTTATATATACTAAATAATATAGATATATATTAATATATATTAGCATTTAGAAAAGTCTTGCTAATATATAAAAAAATAGGCAGATAAATATTAAAGTAATACCCTAATATATAAAAAGGATTAGCTTATTATGCTTAATACGAAAAATATTAAAACTAAGCGACTTACTAAAAAGCTTAACAAAAAGATGCTTAGTCTTTTTAAAATTAAGTAGGTAATCTTTCCTACTACTATTAGGCTAACGTTACTAAAGTCTTAGCGTATTTATAACTCTTTTTATATCTTACTTATTAAGCCTTTTTACGCTACTATAATATAAGAGACCCCTAATCTAGCGCAGGTCCTATATAAAGCTAAGCTAATTAAGTCTAAAGACTATTAAATAGAATAGATAATAGATACTTTAGAGACCGAAGGTTATGTTAAGTATTTAGTTAAGTGGAAAGGTTGGCCCGCGAAAAAACATTGGACTTAGGAATTATATGAGCACTTTTACGGCAACGGCGTAAAGGCCATAATTTTGGACTTCTATTAATAATATCCCGGGAAGCCTAGAGATTAGCAAATAACGACTACTATTAACTAAGCCACGCCTATTTAAAGAGCGTAAACCTTTTTGAGGCTCGTGGAATAAGCCTTAAGTAGGAGGGGGATTATATTATATATAGGTGACACTTATATGCTATTTTGTATGCCGGCTTCGGTAAACACTGTTGGCTATACACCTCTATACACCTTCGTATTTTTAGAATGTCTTATTAGTATTAAACATAAAGGTATTCAGCCCTCGTTTATTTGAGTCAATTGGTACTACTATGGTGGTTAGTCACCTTTGGGACCGCTGTATATAGACCCAAGCTAGCCAGTCAGGTCTGTTAGTTCTGAAGGAGTAGATTCCAAGGACCTAGTCAAGACCTTGAAGATTATTGTTCAATTGAAGTCATCCTTCCAAGCCCAATACAGCCCTTGTGATAAATACTCTCTACATGAGTGAAATCATGAAAAATTTGCTCGCGCTGTTTGAGTTTCACGCGGCCATCAACTTGAACGCAGATTATCCCAGCTTGCTTGAGAGCCGTGGACGCAAGATCCAAAGTGGTTTTCCAATACGAGAAAACGATACTACGATATATATATCAGCGCGTACATCTACGTTAAATCTCACTTCAGTTACCATTTCTCTTTAGAAGAGTGTTGCTCTAAGTCGTGAATCAGATGACGGATCTTCGTTGGGAAGCTTCCATTTACCAAGGGTTGTCGTGATTGTGGAAGCACTTTAGAGTCTTCGATCGTAGATATACCCAAGTTGCAGATGAGGCGTAGTGAGTTGATCTTTTGAAGAGCATTAAGATAGCTTTCACTTGACTGGTGAGATACAAGATCATCGATACTTCTCATCGTCTTATCCCTGGCGGCATTGTAGACATTTCGCTCCTGATCATCGAAATTGAGAAAGACTTTGAGATCGGTCCGCCTAGGTAAATTTAACCCATCTTGGGACCTGCGGAGCATTATAAAGTTGAAAAGATGTTTCAGCCGTTCAATAGCCTGCTGCCCTTGACCAGAAGACCACATGCGTGTTATGCATTCATCAAATGTCTTCGGGTTTGAGTACGGGAAGACTTGAAGAAACCGAAACAGACTTGCGAGTTCTGAAATTCGATTCTGTATAGGTGTTCCAGTAACAACCCACCGTCGATCACTTTTCAAACCAAACGCCGCCTTTGCAGTGATCGTCGTAGAGTCTTTAATGCTATGAGCTGCGAGAATTAGATGAGCCGTGCCCAGGGGGCGCGTTCGGGCGGTAGACGAACCTTCATCTAAAATCACCCTATGCCAAATATGCCGGTATATTATACTTGAAGATCCATGCCGCCATTCACTGGCTAGGGTCGGATAAGTGATTAGGACGATATCAGTAGTTGCAATTTCAGATTCATCCTTTATTTTCGTAGACCCGTGATGGCACCTCCAAGAAAAATGCTCATTCGAGAGATGCCTAAGACGGTAAGCGTATGGCCGTAGAATGAACATGGCAAAATACTTACTTTGACAGTTCCTTGTCCCAGGTTTTCAAAACTGCATCTACACTTAGCGTACATTTAGATTGGAAGCAATCGGTAACTAACCATGAGGTGGCATGACGACGAGTGTACATCGAGAAGGAAGGATACTAGAGCTTTTAGGAGTCCCCTGTAGCCCATTACTTCGGTCGTGGGCGATCAGCGAAATCATGCTGAGAGTTTTCCCGCAACCCATGCCATCGGCGAGGATACCCCCTTTGAACGGGGGCGGAGGATCCGAACATTCCGTTAAGTCAACATTATTAACAAAATACCTATTGAATTTGTCAAAAAAAAAGAAAAAAAAGAATTTCCTATAATAAACACTTACTTGTATTGGCTGTCTGGATCCCATTTTAGTGACCAAATGTCGGCCCTATTCTGTTCAAGGTTCCAACCCTGTTCTCGATTAATCATGAAAGTTAAGGCTTTCTTTTGGTGACTGGGAACGTATTAGAAAGAAACCACCCTCGAACTCTCTGTTTGTGTATACCTACATTTGCAACGGAGTTTGTAAGAAAATTGAGCCTTCTGTCTCTGGTAAGATGCTTTCTGAAGTAAATGCAGCAAGAAAGTCGATTGGCGATATTTCTTCTTGTCGACTCTTGTCGGCTTCCAATATTTGCCAGAAAGTCGATGTATATGCGTTAGCCTCGTTATAGAACCGCTGAGGGTTCCAATATGGGACGTTGCGTTTCGTGTAAATAGGGTCTTGAAGATAGAGCATTTGCTCTTGCAAGAAATCAATCCATCCCTCCTCCAATTTTTGGGTTCTGAACAGGGTCACCATAATCTTAGGTAGAAGGGAAAGTTTAGATTCAGGGTCCGAAGGGACGCGAATCAAGAGGGTTTCGGTCTCCACACATTCCTGGGTGAATAGGTCAATGATATCAGCGTCTCTTTGGCTTAGTGTTGCTAAATGACATTTGGATTTACGCGATAGAAGGCGTTTCTCAGAGACGTCGACTTCAGTGGGCGCAGCCCCTTCCTTCGTAGATGCTTCTACACTCTCTGGAGTGAAACATATCTAACCCGAAATTAGCAAGTATATGAAGGTGGCAGAGGACTGTGATCGTTACCATCCCAAAACAAATAGGCTCACTTTCCTCTATTATTGGGATAAAAGTGTTACCATGGTTCGTCGTATTGGATTTGAGACTCTCGCTGTCACAGATTTGAGTAGGGCCTAACAGAGACATAGGTTCGTATGCGATTGTTTCTCTCTCATCACTCACGTGTGAGCTCTTTCGCCGTTTAGTTGGTGGTGGTTCCATAATTCGATGACTCTGTCAATCCAACCCGACCGCGGCGTAACTGGTTAAAATCGAGGAGAGTATGGTGGAAAGAACAGCGCATAATTCTAGATTAATTTATTACCTATAGGTAGTCTTATAATATCACCAGATCGGATGGACGGAGGACTATGTTGTGAGGACTGGAGGTGGGATAAGCGGCTGTTTGAAGAATGAACACCGAACCTGCCGAGGAGAAAACAGAGATATGCTTGGGACCCACTCAAAAAACTCGCTTATTTTCTGGTAGGCTCTATACTTTCTGCTAGGCAGCTATAGGGTGGCTGAGATGGGCAGTGCATGTTGGCTAGGCAGACTCAGCTACGCCCTGTGTACAGTGCGCGTCACAGCGGTTGGTGTTCTGCACACACGCCACTTCATTTTGCCAACACATATTTTATCATCGCCACTCAAAACATCTCCATTTCCACCTCGCTTCTCTATCACCAGCAGTACAGAGATTGGGTAGATATCTATACATACCTATGAACTTTGACCAATATGATCACACGTTTCGTGCTTGTTGGCGATCTTTAATCCGTCAGGCAGACTTTGGAGAGGAACTCGATTTTTGTATAATAATTTGAGACCCCAAGGCATAGACCCTCGTCTTAGGACACCTTGGGCTAGCAGTCTAATATCTTCGTTTCTCAGAGAACCCTTGTCATTCCTTTTAGCCTATCAATAATTACCTTATTTCCACCCTTGTTCCTCAAGCGTGACGATATTTGATATTTGCCAGCTAAGGATTCACCAGTATGGCTGACCACCTGATACAAAGAGCCTGTGAGCGCTTTCGGAAGGAGTTGTTACCCCAAGACGCCAAGTTGATTCAATCACCAATCAGTTTGGATGATGTCAAAATCGCTATTCAACAAGTTGAGCGAGAACTGGCTGCTAGGCAGAGCCTAAGGAACTTGCAGCGCATAACACCATTTATCGATGCAATAGACCGTTACTCAAAGGCTATCGACACTGCTGCCAATGGGACTCCTTACCTTCCGTGGTTATGGGTACGTCTCAATAAACAAACTCAGGTTAGGTAATGAAACTGATAGCAATGCCATGTCAAGGCTCCTCTCAAGATCATTTTGCAGGTAGTGACAGTCCCTGCAGCAAGGGTCTCACAATGAGATAGTCTCAAGCTAATACATTCTAGGGAGTTTATGACTGTACGCATGCTTTAGATAGAATTCTAATCGCATACGGGCAGATTGGCAACAATATGCCTCGCCTTACGCGATACGTAAACGCATTTCCACAGCATCAAGATTTCCAACGACTTGTGGGATTTTTATTCGAGGACATCATGGAGTTCCACCGGAAAGCATATTCTATGATATGTAAGCCAGGTACGGCGTTCCAAGCTTCCTCGAAGAACAGCCTGGGCTAACCATCGTCTCTTAGGGTGGAAGATCTATTTCGCATCATTATGGGGTCTGTTTGAGCACCGTTTTGATGATTTGCTCCAGAACATAGCTCGTACCAGTGAGCTTATCGACAAGGAAGCTGTGTCGTTGGACATTACCCGGGCAGCTGAACAGCGGCAAAGAGACCTGGATGCTTCTATATCCCGGGAAATCCAATGGAAGGCCGAGCAGCTTCAGATTGTATTGAACTGGCTTGAGACAGGAGAAAGTGACTCGGAACTGAAGCTTGAATGGCTCCGAAGCCGGTGTTACGAAGGCACTTCACAATGGATCACCAAATCGTCGAAACTCAGATCATGGCTGCAACGGGGGCGGTAAGTGAATTATCCATGGCTTTTAACGTTATGAATAGAGATTTAGATGTTATAACTCTTCCTGCTTGAATAATTGACGATATGGGCTCAAGTCACTGACCCGAGTTTAGTGGTCCTAACTTGCTGTGGCTTTATGGCAAGCCAGGCTCAGGTATGCTATCATGATTAAGGATCCCAATTAGGGTACCATGTTTGCTCTCAATAAGCTAATAACTTTTAGGCAAATCCGTGCTGAGTTCTCAAATCATATACTTTTTGCGATCCGATCCAGCACGCCATGTATTATTCTTCTTTTGTGATTTTCACACCCCAGCCATGGAAGTTACGGCATATATCTTCAAATCTATATGCTCTCAGCTGGTTAGAATGTCATCCGAACTCGTTCCGTTCCTTTACAATGATTATGTCAGTAAAGGACGAAAGGTTGTGCCGAGCACACTAAAGGAGATCCTAACACAGTTATTGGCCCATTTCGAGGACGTGCATCTCATCCTTGACGGCATAGATGAATTACCACAAGGAGAACACAGAACATTGATCAAAACTATCTGTGAAGTTACAGACTCGAGCCCAAGCTGCAAGACCTTGATTGTCAGCCAAGATATTCCTAGTATCGCGACATCGTTGTCGAAGAAGCAGAAGATGTGCATCTCCGAAGAAGAAGCCTGCATACGACACGACATGGACATGGTTATTGATGGCTCTTTGAGAGAAATCAACAACATGCACGAGGGGTTCATTGAAGAGCCTGTACTTCAAGATCTTAAAGGGAAAATTCTGGAGAAGGCTAAAGGTCAAATGATACATGGAATTTAGACCATACTTAAACTGCCACAGCTACTAACACCGTCGCAGGTATGTTCCTTTGGGTGCGCCTGGTACTTGACCTCCTTGAGAATGCTATCAGCGTTCATGACCTACGCTTGCAGTTGAATAGTCTCCCGAGAGACTTGATCGAGGCGTGAGTACCACCCAGAACCACCACCAATTAAATACCTCTAGTATTCACATTACATCAGGTACGAGAAGATTCTTGGTAATATGCGTAATAGGTGTTCAGATGCCAGCGTGATGCAGATGCGAAGGGTGTTCTCATGGCTCTTATGTCAGCGAGGGAAACATCCACTGCGGAAACACCAAATTCGACTTGGGATGGGCATCTATCCTGGTTGCCATGTCCTCACGAGAGAAACAAGGCCATTTCCAAATGCGACTGATATTTGCAAGCCGTTTATAGAAGTAAGCAGCATTGGTATTTATTCTTGCCTAAGCCTATTGGTTCTTTGACACATTTTGGATGCTTTTGATATCTTAGAAGCTCACAAACGTGGGCGGCTTAGGATGGCCCGGGTGGCTCACTCGTCTTTATTCACTCTACCGTGCCTCAGTAAGTATGGAAATACCCTGTTCAGGATAATGGGATTACTCATGTAAATTCTCAGATTTCTACTGGAGCATGGCCCAACGCCCTTCATAAACCTTCCCGATTCACAGCGAATAATAGCCTTTGCTTGCGTGACTCAACTAAACCAAGCACTTGACCTGTTTTCTGAGGGGGTCATATTCTCGGAGCAATACCTACAATTATGCCTAGGAATATGTGGTCTCTTACCGTATGCCAATGAGCATTGGATAAGTCACTTAGCCGAGTGCGGAGAAGTACGGGAACATGAACAGCAGAGAGGCCATGATGAACTGTTTCAACAGCTATACGCGCTTTACCAGAAGATCAAGAGATTTCAGGATACAGAATCATATAGTTACTTGGGAGAAAGGGAGCCATGGATGGCTTGGCTGAACCCATATCCAGAGATCCAGGCGTTCATCCATCTTTTAGGTCGACCAGGAACTGACGGGAAAGCACCAAATGGTACTCACTTGAAAACTGCATGAAAAGCGAAATATCTAACTAATATCCCTTACTAGAACCAACTGGCGGCATACGTGTTCTTACGCAAATATTATCCAAGTATCACAGCATAATTCAGCACATTCTCAAGCAAAGGTCCTTACCCGGTGTGTCGCAACTAGACCTGATCAGGTTTAAAGAAGACTATGGACAGACCGCCTTTGTTTGTCAAGTAGCTGGCTGCGACCGCTCTCTCATTGGCTTTCCATCTGAAAGTCAGCTTCGTGACCACGCGCATCGCCACTCCAAAAGCCTCAAGTGCTACGAGAAAGATTGTGCTTACAACGATATTGGCTTCACAACAGAAAGGAGTCTAAAGAACCACAAAAGGAAACTGCACCCTACAGGAGAGCAAAAAGTGATACCGAAGAGAATAAACTCCGGGGCTGTACCACCAACCGCAAACGTACCGGTATCCGCGCCGCAGGCTGCACTTGCGCCAGTAGCTGCTCCCCCAATTGAGCAAATGAATTTTACTGGCATGGCGCCCAATAGTGCCATGGTATGTTTAGCTTAGATTTGGAAATCAACTCCGGCTAACTAGCAATAGTTCACCAAATTACTCCCCGAGGTTGGGGCCCACGATGTCCTGCCTGATTTCGATTTCGAGGCTTTCCTACATGACAAATGATGTTAATGATGTTGATGACGGTTTTTTTCGAGTTTTCCCCCAGAAAATATTGAATGGGAGCGCTAGGAGAGATCGGGGCTGAGTAGAATTCACTCGCATTCCACTAGTACATAAACTCTTAGTCTTTTTACTTAAGATGTTTACTAGCACTATGTTCATTACACATACGATTATTTTATAGCGTCACTTCCGACTATATCTCCTGTCTATAAATCGCGCTTAATAGAATATTACTTAAAATGCATTCATCTTATATGTCGACAGCTGATATAGTAGGCGCATGGTAGAACGACCCTCCCTGAGAGACAACACGATGAAACCTGCGCAGCCAAGTAGGCAACATACGCTAGAAGCTAATTATCTGTCTATTTTCTCTATCTGGACAGGAGCTAAACATGCGACTCAACCATTTGGATAAGTTCGTCTACAGATTTCAGCAGAAATCGTGCTATAAAAATATCTGTCTCCGACAAAGCATTACCATATACTCTCTCCCATCATATCGTGGTCAAGAATCAAAGCATAATCTTATCTGACATAGTTTTAGTATCCGAATCTGCTGACGCGTGGGTTTCGCCACGAGAAGGTCGTCTTGTTAGCCGACGTCCAAGAGCCGAACTTGTCCGACCGCGCGGCGCCCATGTCATGAACCCAGTGCCCGACGGAATCGTGGATACTGAACGTCGTGCCACTGTTCGCCGGCTCCTCCACCGGTGTGTTCGAGTAGGCGTAGGCAAAAATAGCCTGCCCCGCGCCGTCCAGCGTTGTCGGGTTGCCGTCGAAATCCGCCCAACTCGCACATCCCGTGCAGAGCGCCGTGAACTTGAAGTGGGTCGCGTTGGCGCCCGTGCCCTTGAGGACCGTGTATTTGGCGTCTTCGTACTCTATCGGCGTGTAGTAACCGCTATGATGAACCGTTAGCATCTTCTAATATAATCGGAGAAGTAAGCTGAAGGGAGACATTGTCACGCACAGTGCCTGCCGCGACGAGTAGACGACGTCCTGCCCATTGGCCCACAACACGGTCAGAGGGTTGTATGTCATTGCGCCGCCCCAAGCCCAGCCGACCCAGCCCAACTCGATGGGGGCGACGACCTGGAGGATGACATCGTACGGTTTATCGGCACTGGCATCCGCCGGGAGAGCAAGTCGATATGAAACGCCTACATCGTTTGTGAACGACTGGAATGTGATACCCGTCTCGGCGTCATCAAACGCTGCTGAGTCCGATTGGGCCGAAACTATATATAACTAAGCATATTGATTCACATCGTTTTCGAAGGAGAATGGGCTCACCCAAGGTTACGAGGCCTAACAAGCCTGAGAGACGCGTTGCCCACTTCATATTGTGCGGTCAATGATAAGTTACGCCTGATGTGTGGCGGTTAAGGAAAGGGACTGGCTTCGAGTCTTTATGTTATCAAAAGCTCATAAGAACAAGAAACTTTGCCTCAATGCTACACTCAACCGGGCGCAATATTCGGAAAGGACACGTCCGTCCCAATTGGCATGGTCGAGGCTATATAAAGCTTTTACGCCAAAGCTCTGGCTGGGTTACAAGATAGGCAATTGAGTGCTATTTTGCCTCAACGACCTTGTGAAGCTTGGGTCGTGTCGCTTGACGTCAACCTTGTTCGCGGTGAGTATCGCGAACAGGCGATCTTGGGAAATTCGGAGAACTGTGACATCTGTTCCGGGAGTTGCTTATTATCCCAATTGCCCGATTGGGGAACCTTGAGCCACAGCAGCTTTAAAAGAACAATTGCCAAGTCAATCTACCGGAAACTAACCGCATACCTATCACCGTGACGGAATTTCTTACTTTATCTACGACGTGATAGGGGGGATAAATGCCAGCTTGGAGTCACCGTGGCATGCTGGATAGATTACTATGGGGTTAATTCCCTATATATGATCCATCCCAAGACTCGATCGACACTATAATAGGGGTTAGCTGCCGGATTCCCCAGGCTTAGGCTATTCAGGCTAATACACTAAGTTCACACCAGGCGCACCAACGTTCATAGCAAAAGATCCTACAAGGATGCTTGTATAGCTATGGCTTCTTACAGCACTGCTTGCGAAAGTTAGGTTCTTAGGAGATAGGAGATAGGAGATAGTCGAGGGAATTGCCTAAGCTGCTATCTCACCAATGACCTACCGCTGCCTCATAGATCAGACAGGTATGTTCAATCTGACGGTCTCGAATTAACACGTGTCATAACTAATAGCTATTTTCTATAATTTCGATTAGCAGACATCTGCATGAAACATTTCGATCAACACTGGCACTCGCATGATGAAACAAGTTTCCTCCCTCGCTTTCATTCTAGATGGCCAAAGTCGTACGCGGCCGTCTCGCCATACACATTGCTTCTAGTGTAGGTACACGGCTCGACTGTAGCGTCATGCCAGAGCTCTCTCTCATAGGATTCAATTGCAACCAACTCAAAGCATCACTATTCTCGCCCCTGGAGGTCCAGCCTAGTGAGTCGCCTCATTACCAAGACTCGTCGGGTATAGTCAAGAAGCTACTGTAGTATTCATCGAGCCACTGTGCTGCTGTGTAACCCATGCCTTCTGTCGAAGGACTCCATTCCTTGATTGAGCCAACGTAGCCATCTGGACGAACATTGACGATGGCGACTTCATCGAGCGCGAGTCGTTGTCCTAGCCATTTCCGTATACAATGTTCCTCTTTCGTATCCAAATGTGGCACATCATCTAGATAGACTGTCCACGGACTCTTCGAAAATAAAGATGGTAACGACGCTAGCTCGAATTCCTCCTTCCGCGTGAATGCTACAGGATGCGAGTCAAGTCAGTAAGGTACAAACATGTAGATGGAGGGAGCAACTTACTGAGCAAGCAATAAGTAAATATCTCACTGAAAACAAGGTATCTCTCTGGGCGTGAGTAAACATCAGTCGAACGCTGAGGTCTCAGCTTTTGGTGATAAGACTCAGAGGCAGCACGCGAGAGCTTGGTTAGAAAGGATGATTCCGAAGTGACACCATCACTCAAGTCATTCAGAAACCTCTTCGCACCGGGTTCGTGTAGGTATGGAACCACGACATACACTCGAAACTGACCCAGTACGGGAATGTCTAGTTGAAGGTCGACCGGGTTCGCATCCATGTACCGAGTCGCCTTAGACGGCGGCAGAGTGCACCCTGGCTTTGCTAAACCGGCCGTCTCATCGAACCCAAGGTTAATGACACTCTCGGCGTACTCTACACCCATTCCAGCGATGAACTGAGTGTTAGCGCGGAAGTTTTCTGCCAGACGCTCGATGTCACCTCCGGCAATCTCGTTCGCATGTTCGAAATCAAAGTTAATGAGATCGTGAGCAACTTTCATACGTTCCACCTCGTAGCTCTCGAGCAACAGCGGCTTAGCGAGCCCGCGAGCTGCCAGGTTCAGCTTCCAGCCTAGATTCCATGAGTCATGCATGCTCGTGTTCATGCCTTGCGCGGCTTTGGGGCTGTGGGTGTGGCTTGCATCTCCAGCAATGAAAGCACGGAAACTAGAGTCAGAAAACCGGCCAGCTACACGCTGCGCGACTCTATGCATGTACAAGTCAGCCAGCTGTCGATGGAATTAATTTGATCACAATATTGAGATCATAATCTGCTTAGAACGCATATATGGATACATCACACTCTCAGGGCCAAAGTACATACTGATATCTGCCAAACCATTCGACCGAACGCCACTGGACTTGATAAGGTGCTAAAACGAGCTGTGCCTGGTTCATGACAAAGCGTTGATCAATATCCGAAGGATATTGTGACGATTTCATCTCGATATAGATGCGTGTCATATTTCTTTCTCGCGGTATAATGAGGACAGAGCCGTGTTCCTCAGAGAAGACAATAGTTTTACTCCATATATCGGGGAAATCGGTGTCAAGCTCGCCGTCCAGAACTCCCCAGTAAGATTTCTGAGGCTTTGCGGTAGCATGGGTGCCTTCAATGTGTTGTCGTACGAGTGATCGAGCTCCATCGCAGCCTATAACGTAGTCTGCAAGGACATGCTTCATAATATCCCCGCCCACCTCCTCCAACCAGACATTTAGTGTATCGATGTTCTCATCACTCCTCTTGTGATCGAAGCTGGTGAAGCGATGACCACGACTAACGCGTACTCCGCTAACACGAAGATCCTCTATCAGGACGGATTCGACCATCCCTTGGTGACAGAGAAGGATGAACGGGTGTAGCACATCGACGACAGATGCCGGATAATGGACTTGACGACTAATACGGTGAATCGGGGACGTGGATGACCCCCTCCACATACAGATGTCGTAGACTTTAACCCCATCGCGAAGAAGGTTGTCAGCTAGCCCCAGCATCTGTAGTGTTTCGATGGTCTTCGGCTGGATCCCATCGGCTCTGCCCACAGTTGTTTGATCCGGTCGCTCGTCGAATATTGCGGTTCTGATGCCGAGCCTGGCCAGTACGACGCTGAATAGGTACTCAGTTAGAAATAGATATTGCTAGTCTAATACTGTTTCCAACATACGCCAAAGTGAGGCCCGCAGGCCCAGCTCCCACGATAACAACATCATATTTGCCCAAGGGCTGGTGTTCACTGACGACTTGAATGTCTCTGCAATTTGAGTCGTGGTCAATGCCTTCCATAATGACGAATTCTCATGCGGGGTATCCAGTTTCCGGTAGTGCAGGCAGAAACCCGTTGAATCCCTTTCCAAGATAACCCAGAGAAATTTTAGTTTTTAGACGCACCCTATATAAAGGGCAGATTAAATCAATACACGGTTGCGCCGTCTGGAAGTTTGAAGGTTCAATCGCAGAAGCTATGATGTGGGTTGTTGAATATGCGATGGGAGCCTGGAAGCCTAAGAACAAGACCAATGTAACCCAACAGTGCATCTTCGATCTAATGGCATTATGCGCTTTGCAAAACCCTTATGGCGCTTTTCAAACGAACCACTCCGTGTTGGGTTTGGGGTGCCACGAGTACGTTGTGATACCACTATGAAAAGCATCACAGTGGCTTGCCGCTGTGCCAAGAATCTACATAGGTCTACTCCTATCAGTCTCTCGCCCGCAAATCGTGGCCCTTACTAAGAAATCATCTAATGCGCCACCGGGGCCGTATTGTTATTAAGTAATCAGTGCGCTCAGACTCTTCAGATATCGTGAGCAGATGGCGAGCGCGCTCGCAAACATAGTTACTCCAGTGAAGACGACAACCCAACGGTAAGACAACGACGACAGAGTCCCAGTCGACCTGTATGCAGGAACAAGGAACCTCCAATGGGGCCAGCAAGCACATTCCCGATGCCTTTGCCGAAGTTCAGCAGACTGAAGACCATAGGCACGGCCGTCGCGTTAGCTGTGATAGCAGTGCTCATTCTAGCCCAGGTGGCGGTGAATCTAGCCCCGAAGAACTCATACACGAGCGCAAAAACCACTAAGACCGGGAGTGACTGAGCCAGCCTCCACGCCGTGAGGCAAGCAACTGCTGCTACAACGGTCGACGAGCAAGCCAAAACGTCGAGTGGTACTTTTTGATCAGACAGCAAGCCTAAGACAAATTGACCGACGACTTGACTGACGCTCATGAGCGCGAGGAGAAGCGCACCATTCTTTGCTCTAAGCCCTAGGGAAGATGCAACAGAAGGTAGGTATAGAGAAGGGAAGAAGTACCCAAAACCTTGCAACAGGTTTGATACAGAGTATACCCAGAACAGAGGACTTCGGAGAAACATCCAGTTCATCTTGGAGGTGCTCGTTCGCTCCGAGGATGGTAGGCGGCCCTTCAAGAAAGGGATGAACGGTCCCGTGAGCAGTGTGAGAGCCACGGCTACAGCGCGAAGGGTTGTTTTATAACCATACCGGGCCAATTGCGCTTGCAGCACAAACGGCATTACGGATCCTGAGACGCCCGAGGCGCCGCACAAGATACCGTACGCCATACCACGACGCGCGACCCAGTACTCATTCACCATGCTGAGGATAGGATAATAGAGTATGAGGAAGCCGACGACGTACGCCACACCTTGCGTAAGGATAAGTACTTCTAACGTTGAAGCGAACGACCCCAAGACAAGCCCGGCGACGCAAATGGACCCTGGAATACATCACATCAGCATTTTCGTATGAGCGCATCGATAGGTAGAAAACGCTTAAACACATAGCCTACGCAGATCATGTGTCGCCACCACCGCTAATAGCGCTGAAGGAGAGGAATCACGACAGGCGCCCCGAGATAGCCAAACCCAGAGGCTACGGTGCCGACGACGGAGACATAACGGTTGCCCGCAAACTCCGGTATTTTGGAGTAGTAGTCCTGAAAGACTCCGAAGGAGAGTGGAAATCCTGCGACGGTTCAACCGATGCGCCTCGATTAGCTTCTTTCAGAGGGTCGAACGAAGGGATTAGGATTTAGGATTTACCCACAACAAGGCCTCGAACATAAAGGCGGCACAGAGCAGCTTCCAAGCGGCAGCTCCTCCATCGACAGGCGCCAGCTCTTGCCCCATTCGCATGCCATTGACTGGGCCACCCTCTGTGTCTCGTGGTCGGAGCGATGATGACGTACTAGTATTGCGCTCAGCGGCCGAAGGGGCTGTGACTGCCTGGGCTAACACGACAGGTGCCAACTCAGTCCCACTCATGGCGAATTGTATGAAGACGAGCAACCAAGAGAGCCATACACGCAGGCTAGGCGTCTTGCAGCATGGGAAAGAGATGGCTTAAGCGTTGATAATAATTGTAGCGATATTAACGGGTAGCGGTCGCCGTATCTTGACTTGATTAAGCCAAGGAATTAGTACGCCAAGTATTCGAGGAGATCTTGCCTACTCCATCTCTTTTACACACAGCAATCATTAGAGTCTATCGGCGGCCTCGGGCCTGAAAAGTGTGTTTGACATTATTCCATTCGAATCAGATAAGTGTCGCTTTTATTTTGATATTTAGATAAGTATAATTAAAGTATTTTCAGTTGTGACAGACTCTTCAGACGCGCGGTCATAAGGAAGAGATGCAACAGTGGGTTCCCTTAGTCCGCCGTCCCTCGGCCACCCCCGCCTCCCGCTCTCTCATACTTACGATCTACGTCTGTTGCAGCCATACCAGTATCGAGAATGCGTGGCCTTCTCCCATGTGTACCTGTTCTAGCCGCGCCAGACCGCTTCTATAATAGCAAAGAAAGTTAAGGGATCGGCTTTGATGTTGACCACGTCGTAACGCTCATCAGCAGCTTTGAAAATGCCCCTATAGGATTCGGCCGGACGTTCCTAGATCATGTCGGGTCAATTGTTACTCTTCCGGATTGATTATGCGCCTAAGAGAAAAGAGAGAGAGAGAGAGAACGACAGAACTTAGAAGATATAGTGTGGGAGTTGATGGAGAAACGTCCATGTCGTCACCGGCTGGAGACTACTGACCTTAGCATTGAACATAGCCATCATCCTAAGATCCGTGGCCGTTCCCATCTGCCGAATAGACAGAGGCAAGGGCTCCTTCTTCGCTTGAGCATCTCCTTCACTCTCTTCCACCTTACCGATGTACTCAATAAGAATGACGCGGTTACCCGGGCGCAGGGCCGGTGTCAAGAGTTTAAGGAGCTTGGCAGCTTCTTTCTCCGAGTAGTCATGAAGAATGAGTTTGAGCATGTAAATATCGGCCTGCGTTTGCTGAGGCTGGAATATATCGTGCGTAACGAATGAAACGCGGCCGCGGACATCATCTGGCAATTCTGCCTCGAAGACGGGTTTGACCAAGGGCATGTCCTGCACAATCAGCTTCAGATCGGGATACTTGCGCGCAAGTATTATCGCGTCATCGCCCGCTGATCCGCCAACCTAGTAACCATGTTCGTTAACCGTTGTGCACTCCTTAGCTTTATAACCGACATGACTTAACATACGTCGACAACAGTTGATTTTCCGGCCCCTTGCCAATCGTACGCATCGACAACGATACCCTCGAGACGGAAGATTTCCTTGATGTACTTCATGAACTCGACGAACTTCGCCTGTCGCCACCCGCGCGACTCCCCTTCACCGTCGTTCTCGAGGTACTCCCATGAGTTGGTGTGTTTCTTGCCAAACGGACCGGTGCTGTGAAATAGAGCAAAGGCGGTCTCGCTTAAGTCCTGTGTCAACTCACTCTATCGCGATCAGAGTCAGTAATGTTCTTCCGAAGCTCACAGGAAGCAACGGGGTTAGGAAGCCAGGTCTCTTGTGGCGTAGGAATTCTCGATACGGAGTCGACGTTCACGTCCGAGGATTACTTACTTTCCCTTTCGAGTATTTCTCCAAAGCTTTGCTCATAGCCATCATGGGAGCACCCGTGATGTCTAGGACGGATGAGACGAGAGCCTGCAGGCCCGACTGCCGTGCCAGAGCCGCTGAACGGCTTGTGTGCTTTACTTGAGAGGAATTGACTTCTTCGAACAGGCGTAAGGTAGTGGCATGTTGAATAACCCTGGTGACGACATCGACCGGTAGCGAGACACGCTCCGCGATCTCTGAATAGGACGCAGAGCCATCGAGAGGCACGGTAGCCCAAAAGTTGAAGTGGTTGAGAACATTGAGACAAGCAGCGTCCGGAATAACCTAGACACAAATGTTTTAGAAAGAACTCCGTGTTTAGCAGTCGGTTAAAGGGAGATTTCCGCCTTACGTTGTGGACGTAGTTATAGATGCTCTCACTCGGGCCTTGAACTAAATACCACATGTCACTGAGTTTGTCGCAAAGCGCCTGTCTCGTCATGAACATCTCTGCCGTGATTCCTTCATGCTTCATAGGGCTGTCAACACTGAAGCTTGCCTCGGGGAGACCTTTTTCTTCGAGGGCACCCGCGAACGAATCCGCTAGTTTCGTGATCTCGGCCGCAAGGGCGCGTAGCTGAGATTCGGCCATGGTGCGCTGGGAACAAACGGCAACGTGCGGTTGAGGAATAACGCTGCTTGAAAGAGAGTACTAAGGTGGAAGGATAGTGTCCAGGTTATGTGTCTTTCTGCATCCAGAACTGAGTGTCCTCCTGTATTTGAGTAAAATTCAAACGCGCCAGAAGACAACGAACCAAGATGCCAAGGTTTGCTCAAGACAAATATCTACTCTGGTTGCGAAGCTATAGACCCCTCCAAGCTTTCTAGCCAAGGCTCTTGCTCGAAATAGGCATCTTGTTAAGCCACCTTGACGTCGTCTTGCATGTCTACTTCCGGTCTCGCTTAGTGAAGTCCTGTTACGGCAGATGAAAATGGATGATCTTATCGAATCTAATCTGATCATCTTATCAAGCAGTCGGACTTACGTCCCAAATTGTAACATCTGTATATCCAGCAGCCGTTTCCATCCTTTACCGATGTTGAAAAGAAAGCGGATATCGTCAATACTATGGGGTCACTTCCCTTACTTGGCTAACTTTTACGCATATGTGCAAAAATACAACGAAGGAAAATCAACACATAAAGTCCGAACGGCTTCTTCTATGACGATGGAATGGTGAGCAGCGGTTAAGTGAAGGCCGCAAATCATGAGCCCTCACCTGGCGACTTTTTCGGACTCTAGATAGAGTTGTGACGATTGAGTCGCCAACACAGAACCTACCTAGGGACTTAATAAGCTACGATACCAACAAAAGCAGCATTCCAGAGAAACATTTAATGCAGGGGGTAAAAAAGAAAGGGAAAAAGCATGAACTTCTTCTAACAAGGCATGTCATACGGCGAAGATGCCCCTTCCTTTCCTCCTAGCCCACCACTGAAGAAAAGCTGAAGAAAGATTATGTCCAATAGAGCACGGCTCCGGGTCTGCCAAGAGGAATAATCTGATCCGAGCGTTGCCGAACTTGATCTTGGCCAACTAGCCCCCCACGGCAGTGCATCTTGGCGACGCTGCCTCGATTCAGACAGTCGAACGAGAAAGGAAAACGCGGTGATTTACCTCACTTGCCGAGCAGTTCTACGCTGTGATTTTTAAGTTGAGCTAGAATGCAAAGTAGGTAGGTATTACTCCTATTACTCATATTTTCCTATTTTCCCACGCACGACGATTCAACACACCTACTACAATTTAAGTAAGCGCTTAAGACCTTATAATGGACAATTCATTATAGGCCGTGGCATTCCAAGAAGGCTAAAATTAGCCTGAGAAAGAGAAAAGAAGACGAGAAAAATAAAGTAAGGTAAGAGTAATTGAATAGGGAGAAGATAGGATAAAACCACTTCAAGCTCAATCTTGTACAAACGGAGATTGAGGCACTTGAAACACCCCGTGATGCCCCTCTGTGATTGATTCGCCTTGGCCCTTGGCAAACGCAGGGTTGAATGATGTGCTGCGCTGAGCAAATTTTTGGAGGGGTCCAAGTGATCTCGGCGGGGTCTCAGGTGGCGGGGTTCGCAGCTGAGGATCGTGTTTTCTTCCTCCCCCAATCACGCGCAGACGCAAAGCGTCATGAAGCACTTTTCCCATCACATCGGCATCCTACCATAATGCCGGATGCCATCAGTCTTAGGGGTTGCGCTACACTTACCGTATAACGATGTGTTGCTTAATTGTCAATGTGAATTATTCTGTGACTTACTTCGGTCTCAAGAACCAGCCCTCAGATAGCAACATTTCGATAAGCGAAGTACTTCCGTTTGAGTACCGATACACGCGCTACACCTAGTAGCTGGCAATCGTAAATAGTGATCTATCTATCTGGCAATTCGCCGTCGACCATAGCGACAACAGGCCTGTCGTTGATGATGCCACCACAGCGTCTTTGTAAGACACAATTACGTGTTAGAAATAGCCCTCTTACCTAACTATCTATGACCCGACCTTCCTACATAGGTACCTAGGTAGGCAGCTAAGCTGTTCGCTGGCTTTAGGTTCTACTATCGCCTATCTGTAGCTTACAACCTACTGTACGCCTGTCAAACGAAACGGATCGGATCTGCCAATGACCCTGAAGATCTCGGCCGATCTAGACTACCACTTTTTCTTCGTCCGAGCAGCCGGCCATCGAGAATTGCGCGAAATGCTTACTTAGCTATTCAGTTCCAGCGGCTTTAAAAACGCTTTCCCATTTTTATTCTCCCTTGCGCCCCGTCGTGAGTGTTGTCACTAACTGAGTCGCTCCCCAAAACTTTCTTGCCGGAATCCGTGCAATACCTACCTCCCCACCTCTATAGCTAGGCGTCGCTCCTATCAGTGATCGCCAAGATCAGTCCATAATCTGCTCGTCGCTGCAAAGAAAATGACGGACACCTCGCTTTCGCGGCCAAGGCTGCACACGGTCATGCCGCCCCTCGTCATGGGTACGGCGACCTTCAACACACAATACGTGTCCGACCCCTTCGACCTCCCCGCCGCCTCGCTCGTCAAGCGCGCCCTCGACCTAGGCGTCACAGCCTTCGACACATCGCCCTACTACGGCCCCTCAGAGATAATCCTCGGCGACGCCCTGGCGCACCCCTCCGTGACCTCCGCGCACCCGCGCTCATCCTACTTTCTCGTCACCAAGGCCGGGCGCATCGCCGGCGACGAGTTCGACTACAGCCCGTCGTGGATCCGGTACTCTGTCTGTCGCAGTCTCGAGCGATTACACACGCCCTACCTCGACCATGTTTACACCCATGACGTCGAGTTCGTATCGCCTGCGGAGGTCCTGGCTGCTGTGCGGGAGCTTCGGCGGCTGCGCGACGAGGAGGGTTTATTGCGGTATGTCGGCATCAGCGGATACCCCGTGGAGACATTATGCGAGCTCGCTGAGATGATTCTGCGCGAGACAGGCGAGCCGCTTGACGCCGTGCTCAGCTACGGCCACTTCACTATCCAGAATACCACCTTGGGCTTAGCTAGCGATGCTATGCGACGCTTCGAGGACGCCGGTGTCGACGTTGTGCTCAACGCGAGCATGTTAGGCATGGGCTTATTAACTACGCGAGGCGCCGACGCTGGGCCCATGGCCTCATGGCATCCGAGTCCCGAAGGCTTGCGTCAAGCGTGTCAGGATCTCGTACCCGTTGCCGTTGCTTCTGGCGAAAAGTTAGAGGTCGTGGCTATTCGCTGGGCCCTGGATAACTGGGCGGTGGCCGGCGCGGCTAGGGGCAGTGGTAATTCGCGGCTACCCGCTGGTACACGGGTCGGTGTGAGTGTCATGGGCATATCGAACATAGACGAATTAGAAGAGACGTACCGCGTCTTCAACAGCGTCATCGAGGGCCTCGAACCCGATAGCAGTGATGCCGACTTGATGAGCCGGAGACAGTGGAGTCGTGAGAGACGTGAGAAGATACAGGCCGTCGTCGAGAAGATGTGGGCTGTTCTAGGCACATGGAGAGATTACGCCTGGAGTAGTCCGGATCCCGGATATGTCAACACGCGGAAAATTACGGATATCGGCGTCACGCCCGACGATGGTGTGTTGGCGAGGCACAAGCCGAAGACGGCGGTTCAAGTCGAGGTTCAAGAAGTGCCAGAATTGCCAGCGTTGCTTTAGGAGTTTTGATTTCACGAAGCTATGAAGATCACGGGCGACAAGGAGTAAGCCATACTTAGCTATGGACTCCGCCAGGTCATGTAATGTTATCCTTTTTAGCAGCATACGACAGCGTAGCGAAAATGGTTATGGCTATGTGGAAATGATAGTAATCATGTAATACCGTAATAATCTACAACAATTCCATATCTTTCCTAGAGTCCTCCAGGTACCTTGAGCCTACCTATATATACAGATACAGATACCCATGCAAATTCGAGATGATTAACTACAAAGGCTTCACAGGCATCAGCACCCCCGACCGCAGATACGGAATCTCCAACCCAAGAACAACCTCCGTCTCAGCATCCAGCACAAAAACAAGCCGATCAACAGGCTCCGAGCCGTAATACAACCAATCCGTAACCGTCCACGCAAGGCAATTGCTATTCGAAAGACCGGCTCCAGGTAACTCCGTATTCCCATTCGCTTCAAACTCCCACTCGAGACGCCAGTCCTCGCGCACAACTCTCTTCTCTGTGCCACCGGGCATCCTGAGCGTATCCTCATTGCGGATCTGGACGGGGAAAATACGTGCCTTCAACGGCGTGAAAGCGAGGAATCCGCCAATAGTAACACCCCAAATCTCATGCAGCGAGGCCAGGATATCTTTACCATCGCGCTCGATGCCCTTCACCACAAGAGAATCGACATCTTGGACAACAGTGACATTAAACTCAACAGCAGCAGCGCTCTCATTCGCACAGGGAGAGAATGCCCCATCGACAAAGGTCCCCGTATACCCTCTCTCAACAACCTGTTCACGCGCAATATCATCGAGCGCAGGGACAAGCGTAGCAAGAACAGCATCGTAAACAGGCTGCATAGCCAGCGGCGAGCCCGCAATAAGCAGCACAATTCCCGTGCCATACTCATCTATGACAGCCATCTGCGACTGATATCCATACGCGCCACCGCCCTTGGCGTATATATCGACGGTATGCGGATGCTCGGGCGTGAGGTCGTTGGCGCGGAAGATCTCCCAGGGGTTGCCGACAAGGGAGTACAGGGAGCCCGTGGAGGATGTTGGTTTCAGCCATTCGCGCACGGCTGTGGTGTCCTCGTTGAAGATACTGCCGGCGAGGATCCCATGGACGAAGACGGAGAGGTCGGATAGGGAGGACACGAGGCCACCACCACTATTATGATCAGGGTCTGATTAGCTTTTTATCTCCCTCTTTGTTTCTCGCTAGCTAGGATGAATTGTTCATGGTACAATACTCACGGTGCATTATCCCCATAATCCGAGCCCCAACTATTATCAACAGGTGGAATAACAGCCTTCGCATCATCCCCAGGACTCACGAGAGTATTCTTCAATCCCAACGGACCCGAGACATATGTCTGCAAAAGCTCAGAGTAATTCATACCTGTCCGCGCTTCGACGGCGTACATGAGCAGCGTGAAGGCGATGTTAGAGTACACGGGCCGCTCGGCGGGTTGCGCGACGGGGTACGATTCAAGCATGCCTTGCAAGAACTCTGCGTGTGATATCAGTTAGTATTGTCAGTTAGTATCGGTAAATACCCAATCCACTTGTCTTTTCCGGGGAACAAGGTAAAGGTAAGAGAAGTAGGGTGACTAGATATAAGACTTACGTTCGCGTGTACACCCGCCATTGAGACCGATGATTCCACAATCAGCGAAGGCGTCGTCGTCGACGTGTGGGAAGCCGAGGGACTCAAAGTAGTTCTTGAGATAATAGTACTCTGAGAACCCATCTGTTTGCTCATCATCAGCCCTCATCCACATACATCACATGAATTCCTATTCCCTCCTTCCCCCTCCCTTCCCATCCCGAAAAACACTCAAAAATTCCCGAAACTCACAATTCGGCGGAATACCCGCCTTCTGCCCAGCCAACATCCCAATCGTAACATTCCCCCAATCCAATCCGCGATCCCTCACCCCCATTCCCATCCCCATCCCCCAAGCTCCAGCTCAGGCACATACTCCCCAATCCTCTCCTCAAGACCAACCCCACTACACAAGAGTATATAATCCGAAACGACCTTCGAAATACTCCCAATCAAGAACTGCGAATCGCGCGTCAAATCCCTTGTACCATTGACATTTTTAGTCGAGAGATGATGATACTCCCACAAGGGCACAGCGGGATCATCTTGATCGTGGGTGATAAGACCGATAGAGAACGATGTATTCTCCACGGGCCAGCCTACTACTATCTCACCCGCTAGAGCAGCTTCGAGGGCGTTGGCTAGCTTCTCTGTAGCGGCGATGAGGCGCTCGTAGTTTTCGATCTGCCGTGGTTTAGGGACGACGGGGCCTGGGGGACGGCATTCTAGTGAGGCTTCTGCGTTTATGGGGAGGAGGGGGGATAGGAGGAGGATAGGAACCAGGAGTTTTAGGCGAGACAGTGATGGGGGGTTGATCGCCATGTTGCGTGATCAACAAAGGTAAAGATGATTTTGAGAGTTGTTATAGCTAGTAGATTCAAAGGAATACTTCAGGTCCAGTAGCAACTAATGGGGAAAAGGAGCCGATTTTTATAAGAGAGGGTGAGTATCGTTGTTTATATAAAATCTTCAGTTCAACCCAGACACCAAGGAGGAACATATGAAAGGAAGAGACGGTACTCCTCCATCTTTATATACCTTATACCCTCTCCCAAAGAACGCACGCATATCATTCCCATATCATCCTCATACCAACTCAATCCTTGCTTCGCCCTTCCACAACCCTTCCATTGCTCTCATCAATCATCAATCTCTTCTACAATATACGATGAACCCGAAACCCACTCTCAACAGTACGTAAGTAGCGAAGCACTCACCCAGCCGCACGAAGAAAATCAAAGCCTCAAAGCCCCCAGAAGCTAGTTGATATACGACGAATGCGAACCTCCAACAACGATAAGCCAATAAAATAACCTTGGTAGCCAACGTTGGGACTAGGTTGCCAGATGCAAGCGTATAACGTATTATACACAAGTGGAGAACAGCCGCAACGTAAATGCGAAATACGACGCGGAACCTCCACATTGCTCCCGTCAGCCGCCACGTGAGGCTTGGGCTTGAAAGTCACAATCCGCTAGATAGCATAGTAGGTATGATATATCACAACGTATGATTGTACTCCGTCTAAGGGTGCTACGTCTCTAGGAGGTTAAAGATGGGCCTCAAATACCGGGCCTTTTCATGTCAGTGGCCATACCGTACGGAATTTTGTATGTAGTAGTTGCTACTACCTTGTTCTCTTGATTCTGGATGGCGTCTTTGCGGATACGATATACATGCCTATATGTACTTACGCAATCTCTCAATGTCGTCATAGGGAGTCAGGATCTACTTCTTTCTACTTGGCCAAGGCAGCCATCATGACTTTGTCAATGTCCCACGGACATGAACAATCTAATAAACCTATCACCTCATACCATGCATGACCCCTTGGCGCAACACCAAAAACAACAGGTCCTATATATATTACTTTTTATTTAACTCCCTTGTAGATAATTAACCAAAAGCTTAATTAACTAGTAAAATACATTAATATATAGCTAAATAGCTAATTAATTAAGGTATTTATTTGGTACTCGTATCTAATAACTAGATTTTATAAAGAGATAGTAAGGAATATAGTTAAAATTAGCAAATTTAGCGTCTTTATTTTCGACGTGTTTATTTTTAATAATTTTATAATTATTTTCCTTAACATCTTCGGCTTTATTTTTAGCGGTTTTTTTAATAATATTAAAGATTTTTATAGTTATTATAAACTTATAATTTAAATTAAAGACCTTTTAGCGCTTTTTAAAACATATATATTTAATCTCTACTTTAAAGGCTTTAATCTTTTAGTTTTTTATAAAAATATTATAAGCTTATTTTATAAAGGTTATAATAGCTTTAAAGAACTTTAATAGAGTTTTAAAAGATTTATTTTTATTAAAATTTTATATTTCTTATATTATTTTTAATGTCTAAAGTATTTTATCTTTATTATTAAAGATAACTACTTATTCTTATTATAATTTAAAGTGTTATAACACCTTTTTTTAACTTATAAGCCAGTTTCTAATGATTTTAAAGCCTGATTTTAGCGTGGTTTTTATAAAAGCGTTTTTTTAGCCTTTTTATAACATTAAATAAAGTTAATCTTATCAAATATCGTTATATTAGTAAAGCTATTTAAAGCTTATAAATACTTATAATATATAGGCTTTAAAAAGTTATATAGCTTATTATTTAAAAGTTAAAAAGTATAAAAGGTATAAATAGAAAGAAAATAAAGGTGAATATTATTAAAATAAATTAAAGATATAAATTTATCTTTAAAATAACTAGTTAGCCTTTATTTTATACTTACTTATATAATAAAATAAGAAAAATAAATAAATAATATATATAAATATATAACTTTATACTTATTTAAGATTAAAAATATAGATTTAGAATTGTTTTAATTATAAAGTGTTATAACTAGCCGGTATAAGCCTTATAGGTGCTACAAAGAGGCTAGTATATAAGTGTATAAAACGCCTAGATACTCACTTAGAGTATTGCTAACCTTTTAGGTTATTAGCATAGTAGTTAATAAGCGTGCCATTATAATAATAATACTTTAAATAACTAGTCACTAGTATATAAAATAAAGTGTTTAAGGTTTGACCCTGCTATATAATAGGGTAATTTTAAGTTTATTCCTGCTATACTTTTATTAGCTAATAAACCCGTAATATCTAGGTAACTTTGTTTAATTAGACTTTATATACTCTATAAAGGCTAAAGATTTAACTATTTATAAAGCAGAATTAGGGAAGTTAAATAGAGTAGTTAAGCTCTTAGGGATTTAATATACTACTATTCCTCTTTAGTATTAACCTATAAGCTTTAGAGGCTAAAGCTTTAAAGAGGGTAGAATAGTTATTATAACTAGCTAGCGTAGGCCTTATAAATACTACTTAAAAGCTAGCATATAAGTATATAAAATATCTAGATACTTATTTAAGGTATTAGTAACCTTTTAAAGTTATTAGTATAATAGTTAACAGGTATACTATTATAATATAGAGCTAATAGACTTAGGGTATAATGTTATAAGTAGGTAAGTAGGTTAAGTCAGGTATAATATATGTAAATAGCTTTATATATCTTATAAGTTATAAGTAGATATTATATAAAACTAAAGCTTAAAGAAGGGAAAAATCCCCTTCGAAGTATTTATCAAAAAATTACAGCTTAAATATATTTTAAATAGTAAATAAAATATAATAACTATTTTCCTTTTTTAATAAGGTTAGCTTTAATTTATAAAATCCTATAATATAAGCTTAAAAGTAAAGAAAATAATAAGGTAGTAGTATTAATATAAGTAATAAAAGTAGATAAAATATAAATAATAAAAGTGGTAATATTAAGGAGTATATCGTAATATAAGATATTATTTATTATTTAAATATATAAATATTTTAAAGACTTATATTATATTATAA
>NPFG01000478.1:0-28081 GCA_002288965.1 Xylaria sp. MSU_SB201401
TATTATAAATATAAAAATTAAAAGTAAATAATTTTTTATATTTTTTTAGATTTTTAAATTAAATGTATATTTTTTTTTATTTTAAGGTATAAATTCTTATATTTTTTATATTTACTTAGGTACTCTACCTTATATAGCGGATAATCCTTATAACTCGATTTAATATTAAAAATATATATATTTTTCTATTTATATTTTTTATTATACCTTTTTAGGTAATTTATTCAATTTATTATAATTTTTGAAAAGTAGTGAGTTTTTTGGTGTAAACACCGCTAGTTGGGGTGGCCCATTAGGGGGGGGTGGCCCATTAGGTAGTCAAGGACTCTAGTGAGTACGAGAGCGAGGTTCGACATACAGTATCACTAGCTGACATTTTCGGTAGACGGCCTGGGTTATGTCAGGCATCCTACCTTGGCACCTAATGTCTCTGTCGTGGGCGTCTTTCACCAATTGCATTGTTTGGTGAGTACCTACTCCGGCGGCGAACTCGTACCTAAACTAGTGAAGTGTGGACCTCCTGACTGTCGGTTTCTAGTACACCGTTCGGCGTGCGTATTTCGCCGCCCATGCCGCCTCACTCGGGCAGCATTTCAACAGAGCGGGCGTGCGTGGGCCTGAGCATATTGGACATTGCCTAGACTACCTGCAGCAGAGCCTGGTCTGTGCCGCAGACGTGGGCATCGAGCCATTCTATGCAGGGGGCCATTACCCTGATATGATGTTCGGTCGACAGTGCCGCGACTTTGGCGAGGTCCAGGCATGGGCCAGTCAGTGGCGAGTGATCAACGGATCGGGATTCATTTTCGACGCGATGCCGTGATATGAGGTAGTGTAATGTACACTAGGCTTCCTTCAGACTTCAGTAGAACATTGAAGATATTGTCGAGAGTAAGCAAGCCTATCCATTCATGACGACCTGTAACTTATTGTTTACTCCAAATGTCACTTTTATAATTCAATTCTCCTGAAATTCAGCCATGAGTCCTCGTATCGACCAGTTGGCAGCCAAAATTAGCGAGAGCTGCAACACCATTGTTCAATGTCTAGACCAGAACGGCCTCCCGCACCCGTCTTTCGATGTAGATGCGCCAATCAGTTTAAACCTGTCACAACAGGCAGAATGCGCGCGCAGCACGGCAATTGATGTTCTTCAAGAGCTGCTAGACCTGCTCCAGGGACCTATCGCTTGCATGATCCCCTGCGTCAGTTACGAGTGTCCAGTCTCCACGGACTCGAGGGAGAGGCTAACAGACAATCAGTATAATGCCACCAGCTTACAAGTCATCTCGCGCCATGATATTGCACGCAAGGTCCCTATCCAAGGCACAATCTCGTTCGACGAGCTGGCCAAGGCAACAGACCTACACGTCAACGACGTCAGGCGGATCATGCGATACGCCATGTCCTACCATCGACTCTTCGCAGAGCCGCAACAAGGTCTCGTGGCTCACTCCGCGGGCTCGAAGCTGCTCGCTACAGAAGATGTCGTGCGAGCCGGTCTGGCACAATCGTTTCAGGACTTTTACGGCTCCTTTGCTAGAGTATGTACCTTTCTTCCCTTCACTACGTTCTAGGACAGCATATGCATTAACTCCTCAATGACTAGACAGCAGATGCTTTGGATACCTTCAAAGATGGCGAGCCTAATCACACGGTAACCCGCGACGCCGAGGAAGCTAGCCATTCTTGTAGATGCTAACATTAAGCAGGGATTTGCATTGGCACACAACACCGACAAGACCATGTTTGATTTCTTGCGCACGCAACCCTTGAAAGCGGACCAATTCAGCAAGGCAATGCGCTTTTACGCGGCAGGTGTGCCAGGATACTCGGAATCCCACCTGGTCGAGGGTTACCCCTGGGACTCGCTTGGCACAGGCACGGTTGTCGATGTCGGCGGCGCCGACGGCCACGTGGGTCGTACCCTCAGCAAGACGCACCGGAACCTGAGCGTCGTAGTCGAGGACTTGCCAGACGTCGTGGCAGCGGCGTCCCAGGTGGCTACTGATCGCGTTCGGTACCAGGCATACGATTTCTTCTCGCCGCAGCCCGTGGTAGGGGCGGATGTCTACTTATTTCGTTGGGTGTTCCACGACTGGCCGGACCATTGGATAGTGCGCATCTTGCGCGCGCAGGTGCCTGCGCTGCGCAAAGGAAATCGGATCGTCGTGAACGAGAGTTTGAGTCCGCCGCGAGGATCCTTGCCTCTGACGCTCGAACGGAACATTCAGTGAGTCCATATTCCAACTCCACTGTTGCAGGCAAGCGTTAGGCTAAACTCTCTCTCTCTCTCTCTCTCTACCCGTCTAGCTTCATGGACATGCTGTTATTAACAACGAATAACTCGCGACTGCGTTCCATAACGGAATGGCAGCATCTATTCCACGCAGCAGACCGTCGGTTCGGGTCGATATCCTGTCTATCCCCTCCGAAATCTGCTATGGCGATTTTAGAAGTCGTCTGGGATGGCGAATGACTCGGCTTAGATCGTATTAGTTCTTAGACGTATGTATTACAGACCTCAAGGTAGGAAGTCCAAAGTCCATAGACACCTGGTGTGATATTGGGTGCTATTGCACGCAGCATAGAAGAGAGGTTTTCGGGGGTGGGGGTTGGTTTATTTTTCCAGTTTACCTAGAACCCTCAGCTCCTAGAAAAGAGCTCCTTCACGCTTCCACCACCCGCTGCTGGGAAAGGATAGGTCACTTCAAGACCCGAGGCATCTTTCAAAAGATACGTAGAAGATGGCAGATTTTCAGTGCCATCGAAACATAAAATTGATGGCCTCTGACAATTCAGCAAGTACTGCTTCGCTTGTCGATGCAGCAAGTTTCGGCCCACTCTAATCCGAATCCCCGTGACGCCGCTTCTCTGCAACAGTTCTCTACTTTCCTGAATGCCCTCGTTTCTAACGAATGTACAATGGTTGGGCCATAATCTGTAACTTAAGCTAAGAGATTAAAAATAGCTGGCAGCAGCTGTTAGATCTGTTAAGAGCTTAGACCGTATATGTCTCTTATAGTTTATATTGTACTCTATTGCCAAGAAAAACCCATACTTTAGGCCCCGACCTCCGTACAACGCCTTTTCTACGCCCCCTGGCGCGCGCCAATACCCCGCAATCTGGGAAGCAAACCTTTAAGACATTCCCAGACCTATCATAGTAACTTCTATGTTGTCGGATCGGTATATTACTGAGACGGCGAGCCTCTCATGTGGTCCTTGTACTGCGGTAGCCTTCCACAATTCGCAGCCGAGTCGTTTAAAGATGTCCTATCGCCATCTTCGCAAGTCCCGAATCTTGGACGGGCCCGGGCCAAGAGGTCGCAGCTGTCGTCTCACTCTTTCCTTTTTGGTAATGTATATCAGTACGAGAATACTAGATAAAAACCCCCTAGTACAGACTTGCAGATGGTGTCAGGTTATCCTCTAATATTGGTAACTATCTAGGTATCTATTTTATAGATGTGCTATATGCCTTTTGACCTTAGTCTTTGATCACGTTGTCGGCATGATTGGCGGAGTGAGATATATCCAGGTACGTATGTTTGCTGGGGTAAGCTTGTCTATTTCGCCAGCCCATGTGAACCATGTGGAGAATCAGCATTGGAGAGAGACTATCAAGAATGTATTTACAAGCTCTCCTAAGCAGTGGTCAGGAAATATCTAGTAACCAATTGCTACCTGCTTTAGGTAGGTATGTGCTCCGTATCATGCTATTAAGAGACGACACACAGACTCGGGCTTTGTCGCTAGTATCGTATTAGATTGTGTGCCATTGGAATATAGTTGTATAGACGCTAGCTTATCGATTAAGGGTCCAAATTACAAGGGAGCCAAGGCGGCATTTGATCTTTGGGCTGATGCTGCTGGATGGCACAGCAAATCCTTCCGTAAGTAGCGTTTAGATCACGGGACCACTGAACCATTTTGATAGTTGCCCCGGTTATTCCGAGACTTGTACACACGTCATGCTGTCGTAGTAGTGGGTGGTAGGAAGGAAGATATAGGTAGGTATTTGCTCTCGGATAATATTTCGTAATCTTGGGCGACTAGTGGTCGTCACACAATGCCTAAGGTTACCTATCTGAGGTACCTACCTACCTAGGTAGGTAGATACGGGTCCAGCCAGTTCTAGACTACCTAGGTACTTGCCAATGAGATATCGCTGTTCTGCTAAGTGCTAGGTAGTACGGGTAGGTAGGTACCTGTTCGCTGACTTGGGGCGTCGCTTCCTTAAATGTTGACAACTCCTTCCCCCAGAATGTCTGGGTTGGAGGTAGGAGGTTTCTTGGCACATTCCTGACATCCTCCGGCTCTCTGCACCCCAATAATTTTCATCGCTCCCCACTCTTTGCCGTTTTCGAGATACGCTTCGACCAGCATCCCTTCCTCCTCTACCTAAGCACATAGATAGGTAATCTACCTAGGTAACTTCTTGACTTTTGAATTCTACCTTTCTCCTTCGCTTCGCCTTGAGGGGTTTAAAGCTGAGCGATCGACTAGAAAAGATCCTGTCTTATCAGAGGCGACGAGCCTAGGCGACAGGATGAGGATAGGCTGTCTTCAGTTTGCCCCCCAAGTAGGCGACGTAGACAACAACATCAGTCGCGCCGACGCTGTGTTGAGTAGAGCGGACCCTGAAAATCTCGACCTTCTTGTCCTTCCCGAACTTGCCTTCACCGGTATGGTCGTCTATCTTCAAGGAGATCCGCTATAACCTGACGGATCGTACTGACTTGCTGCGCTTACGTCAAGGGTACAATTTCAAGTCACTTCAGGAGATCAGCCCCTTTTTAGAGCCTCAAGGTTCCGGGATTACTGCCCTCTGGGCTCAAACTCTTGCCCTCAAGTTGAATTGTGTGGTCACCATCGGCTACCCTGAGAAAGAAGACATAGAAGAAAAATGGCCAACCTCACCTGAGTACTATAACTCCGTTATCGTCGTGAACCCTGATGGTGAGACGATTGCGAACTACAGGAAGACGTTCTTGTATTATACAGATGAAACTTGGGCCCTAGAAGGCCCGCAAGGATTTTATGGCGGTTCGATACCTCAGCTCGGCACCACAGCAATGGGTATTTGTAGGTCTCACTCTATACAAACATCGTATTGGCCTCGCCGGCTAACCAGGGCTTTCAGGCATGGATATCAAGTAGGGTTCATTGTGAACACACGTTGGGTCGAATACTAACGTGCAATAGTCCATACAAATTCGAGGCTCCTTGGCATGCATTTGAATTCGCGTTCCATTGCCTGGAAGTAGAGGCGAATCTTGTTATCGTAACGATGGCTTGGATGACTCGTGAAGATGCGAGTCTTTATAGCAGCGTGCCTAAAGAGCCAGATATGGACACCTTGACTTATTGGATGGCTCGATTGGAGCCGCTTATTCGCGCTGAGAACCAAGAAGAGATTATTGTTATATTCTGCAATCGCGCTGGCATGGAGAGGGACACCGTCTATGCCGGGACAAGCACTGTGGTCGGGATCAAAGATGGGGAAGTTAACGTATACGGACTACTTGGTCGAGGAGAAGAAGAGCTTCTCATTGTAGACACGATGTCACCCCCGATTGCCAAACTCGTATATGCTCCTGGTGATCAAGGTCCGACGGCGGTGCCTATTCCCGAGTCACCTTCCGGCGCCGAGGAAACTGGCCAAAGGGGATACGAGCCCGCTGCATCAGAACGCTCATCCTCAACACATCCGGCGTCAAACAATAGCTTCAACGGAGCATCACAAAGGAGTGCTGCCCAAAATCAGGCGTCGCTGGAAGGGTCTGGGTCTTTTGACAGGCCGCGTTCACTAGTCAGCCAAGACTCCCACTCAATCTGTCATTCAAACTCTAATGAAGAGTCGCACTCTAGTCATAAGCCGTGTTCAAGCCAGAATCTAAAGTTTGGCCGTCGCTCTTCTCAGCCGAACATCGCGTGTCAGAAACACCATCATATAGGACCACTAGTTTTGACCAGAGCGCAAAGCAACGGAAACTTTATGTCTATACAAGACTCAATCTCTTCTAGAAGGCCACCTCAGGTCCTCGGTTACCAAAGCGCCTCTCCATTGCAGTCACATTGGTTCCTTACCGGAATTGATTCGGTCGTTACTTCGGCTCGACTGAGTCCCACCTCACAAGGAATGTGTCCCAAATTAGGTTTTCCCAAGACTGGGGACGAATCGCCTGTCATGGACCATGGCAGTAGCGGTCACGCGTTGTCAAGAGCTAGAAGACACAACAAGAGGATGAACACTGCGCATGTCCCGTCTCAAGGTGGTAATTTTGCATTTCTTCCGGCCACCTCTAATGTCCTATTAAATATACCTAAAGATTTGTTACCGCGGGCGGACTCGCCGACCCTCAGCATGGAGATGCTTGGCATTTCGCAAGCATAAGGGGAAGTCCACAGAAACAACAATCAAAATTATTACTCGAAGACGGTCCCATTTATGGGCACAAACATCAGCTATCACGGCAGTATAGGTAGCTAGCGTCCTCGTTGTGTAATTCTCCGCTAAAAGAGGGAAGCTTGACAGATTTAAGTCAATTGCACGGACCACCCCAACGATCAAAGACGGTATATGGCTGGTTATAGTAGATCTAACCTCCCCGAAGGGGCTCGGCTTTATCATCGAGGAGTTAGGTCTAGAAAGAACAATGGGAGAAACGTCTATCCAATAACTCGGAGACAACACGAAAGCCTCAGGGATGCCAACAACTTGCTAGGAACTCTCCCATCTTCTCCGGTCCTCGAATTCTTTACCAAAAACAACAAATTGTTTTTGACACTCCTTTGCGATAGACGTTACCTGTACTAATGACGTCCTCCCCCATTTATTAAATCTACTTTTAAGTCTTCAAGTCGCCGTACAGGGGTAGCCCAATAGCAAGGCCATCTGACCACGCTTACCGCTATTGCGAGGCTTGCATCTCGATGAGGTTCTTATGGCCTATTGTCAGTTGTTAGATGATATCATTCATCACGGTTGGTGCTCATTGCAGGCCAGTTTTTACATGTAATCTTTCCTTGGGGCCTTTCTACCAGGTGGGATCGCATGCACTTCTCATCTTATAGGATGCGCTGTCCAATTTGGTAGAGTTATACGTGCGTGAGGCCGCAAGGTCTTGCGTATTCATACTACCATATGCTCCTCGAGCTTTTGTGTTTGGGTCCTTGTTCTACTATCGATTCGTCGTCTCGTGTTGCGCGCCAATGATGACCCTCGGAGACAGAAGACCGGGGTACGAATATTTAAGCGCCGTGAGGAGCGGGCTAAAAAAACACTTGGGGTACTAGACCAGTTAGTGAGAGGTGAGGAAGACCAGAGGTGTGCTCGTTACACCGCTGTAGGGGCACCGAGTCGTCATTTGCGCACAATAGTCTGCCTCTCGGGCAATGCTGCAATGCAGGTTTTGGCTCAATGGTTCGTAACGATTATTTTGCATCGTGACTATCGACTGTCGACGGCGAATAAATAGAAGTTTTAGTAGCGTATTTGGGGTGGAATGGGGTAGCAGCAGCGAGCTGAGGGCTAGAGTGCCGTTCTTTCGGCCCCATCTCGCCCCCATCTCTCGCTGCAAGTCTGTGAATATGTACATGCGTGGAAGCGATAGAAGAGTCCCATCGGCGTCAGGCCACAGCACCACGCGAGGCTTTGCTGACGAAGAGCAAATCCTCAGAGTGCGATCCTACTGTATTGCCTCGAAGCGACCCTGTGAATGAGGGAATCCCCTCTTCCATTTTGGCTTGCGAGATCGTCTGTAGACGCCCAATCAGGACGGCTGGACCGGTGACTGGTGGCCGCGATGACAGGGGTTACGAGCCAGCACCTTGCAGCCGGCTTGGAGCTGAGAATTCTGAGTGGTCAATTGCGAGATGGTATGCAGCTAATCCCTGCGGCCGTCACCTCTTAGTGCAAGCGATTATAGCCAGTAACGGGCCGTCCTTCGTAGGTGAGCAAGAAAAACTGCTGGAAAAGCAGACTGCCACTAGACATCGCGGCCCCAGGCCCCCAACCCCCATTGCTGCTCGCTTACACCTCAGCCCATTGGAGTTGATGGTTGAAAGGAGTCCCCTGGGCTATTCACCTTTAGGCAAGTCACAATATAGGTTCGAGCCATCTTGATGCCCATTCGTCCGTTATGGCCGGCTGTATTGGAGTTTTCCAGTACTGCTCACTAGCACTTGCATGCTTACTTTTCTGGTTCAAGTCCAATAACTTCAATCACATAACCATCACTGCGGCGTGCCTGCTGTTTCTGCCCGTATGTCACAGTGGCGGCGGCGCTTCTGATGAACTCTATGCGAAGGCATACGCATATATACCAAGTGTCCGTGCTTCAGCCGCCAACGACTCCCCAACTGCATGACCCGATCGTCGGTTCTCATACAGGGTTCTTCTCTCTTGGGGCGAATATCGTAACCAACAGCCTCGTCCATCGGTTCTTGTGCCACAAGGCAGGCGAAAACTTCTTTTCATATCAATAACTGCCACTTATTCGCTTCCGATATCTAGCTTCTCATCCTAATATCAAGATTCCCTGTTGTCCGCCTCACGCATCACTCAACGAGTATCCCTAGATGCAGGATCGGTAATGCGCTCACATTGATCGATTGAAAGCGGCGCCCGCACTTTACCCCTCTCGCGAATTATCATTCCCATTTCTTTTCACCGCCATGCGCTCCGACCACGTCGTTGTTGCGCTGAGTGTGCTCGTGCCCCGGGCACGCGCAGTTCTCGTTGCGCAGCATTCTCCTTGCGAAACGAGTTGCGGTAATGTACTCGACAGTACGACAGCCGACCAGATTGTCTGCGACGATGCAGACTACGGTACGACAGCGGGAAAGGTCTTGCAGTCTTGCGTGACTTGTGAATCGACAAGCTCATACACAGTTACTGATCAGAGTCAACCTGAGTCGGATTTGCAAGCCATGCTTTGTATGTTTTTGAAGGAGCCTCTCATCTTTTCATTACTAATGAACGATTTGAATAGTTAACATGAGATATACTACGGCCCAATGCTTGTTCCACATCGAGGCGGGGCCATGCAGTACCGAGTAAGTCTGAACGCTTCGCATTCACGGAGATCCGAGTCTTGATGCTGATATTAGCCTAGATTGGCTTGTGGACGCTTACGTGCCGCACTGGAGTACGGCAACTTCTCAACCGACGTCACCCCTTACGGGTATTGCAGTCTTTGGAGCGACTATGAACTCGATAAGTGCACTAGTTGCTTGCAATTAGATGGCAAGGCTTATACTCGAAACTGTATGCTTTGGCTTCTACCCGGGATACTCAACTTATGTGCTAACTACTAGTAGTCGTATCCATCTTGAACGGAGCATGCGAATTGAAGCTCCAACCACCTAGCACCATCCCTTTTGAAGGGGACATATTTTCGCTCGAAATGGCCAACGTCACCAATCCCACGGCGACGGCTACTGTTCAGGTTCATAACAAAGTTGGTCCTTTTAGTTACGGCGCACTTGCGGGGGTAGTTATTGGCGGTGTCGCGTTCATATTGATCCTCCTCGGCTGTGGCGTAGTGATCAACGGGAAGCGCCGCAGGAAAAATTACTTACGCCGCCGCGAAGAGCAGGCAAAAAATTGGCCGAGTCCTCAAGCGGCTGGGGACATGTTCGAGACACCTCTCAGCCAGAAACCCCTACGTGGCGGATGGGGAGACTCCCCCGTGAGTGCTGCTACGACGGATGGTCATTTCCAGTATCCTCGTTATTTCTCTCCCTATACCACCCAATTCGACAGCCCGATAAGTTCCGTTGATGGCCACGGGCAACCTGCTTGGCCGGTCGAGAAAGCTCAGAGCATCGGGGTGGCTTTGAGTCCAGACCACGACCACGCAGAGTCGCCATGGGGCGATAGGAAAGGCAAGGAAAAGGCTGATGCAAGCCTGGATGGCTACGAGCTGCAAGAGGGCGTTAGCAGCGCGGGAGGATACGGTTACCCAATTCCACCGCCACCTCCGATTCCATCTACGGCGCCGATGCTCAATCACCCCGGCTATGGCAGGCAACGCCAGCCGTCTCCGTCAGGGCAAACACCATCGCCACCATCCTGAATGGGTCAGGACCTGCTTTGAGTATGCGGGAAGGCCTTTCGAAATGTTCGGTGTCGATCTAGCTGTTTTATTATTCTGCATATATTATGAGCTTGGAGTTGGGGTGCATGTATGATTTGAGACTTCGCGCTCAAACTTCGGGGTCTACGAAATCGTTATGTTATATACCAAACAGATCAAGGATGGAGAGGTCTCTGGAACAGGCGTTTGCTTTATCATGTACTGTACTCTTTATTCTCAATGTAGCGAATCTTTCTCTTTTTCTTTGAATGGAGGAGAGACCGCTCACATGCAAATGATCACGATGCAGCCATTAAATCCCAGGCAAGTGCGACTGGATGCCGCGCGAATAACAAACTGTTAGCTCGATGCAATGTGGCTAAAACTGCGTACCTAAGTGAATGTGCGTGCACAGAGCACTGTTCGACACCGTTCGTGCTACGCCACTTGAACTCGACTCGGGAAGCAGGTACTAACTCCATATAGCTTGGGACGCTGTGGCTGGAGCTCTCCCGCCTTAGATTCCCCACATCTTCTCAAGCGGCAGAAATTTTTGGAGCTTGCTCTGGGATTTTTTTTATCTGCTAACTTAGCTACAACAGCAGAATTCTGCATTCGCGAATTTCTAGAACGACGCCACTTCTCGCGAAGACCACCGCCATCGATATATCCATCCTTTCCCACGTATAGATATATTGGCGGTTGACAATGGCTACACAAACCGACAAGCTCGCCGCCGCGGCCGAATACGCCATCAAGCCTACCGCCGTCACGCCCGCCGTTGACACGAGCAATTGGCCCCTGCTGCTCAAGAACTACGACAAGCTCCTCGTCCGAAGTTGGTGTTCCTTCTCGAAACTGTAGGATAGCCAAGTACAGGATATTGACATGCGCATAGCCGGTCATTTTACACCCATTCCCAATGGCAGCGCGCCGTTGAGCCGAGACTTGAAAAACTACATCTCTTCAGGTGTCATAAGTAAGTAGCGCGTCTTTTGTGCGTGAAACTTTCGTGGCATCCGTTGCCATATGTCCAGATTCATGCACATGTCTGATTCAAACTGCTAAGCTAGACAGAGATACTGACTTCTGACGCGTAGACCTTGACAAGTACGCTACACTCGCCGTAAAGCTCCGAGAGACGTCTCTAATCAAATAAATAGGCCTTCGAACCCCAGCTCACACGAAGTAGTTGCTTGGGTGAAGCGAATTCTACGGTATGACCTCGGCTAGACGAATGACACGCTTTTTCGGACGGCTACTGACATCTAGCCTACAGTACGGAGAAAACTGGTCACTCCGGTACCCTCGATCCTAAAGTCACTGGATGTTTAATTGTTTGTATCGACCGAGCAACTCGCCTTGTAAAGTTGCAACAAGGAGCAGGAAAGGAATACGTTGCCGTGGTAAGTAAGCCCTCGAGTGTTATGCGATGGTTTCATCTTGGTCCGAGTACTAATGATACGAAATGCTTAGATTCGTCTACATGACAAGCTTCCCGGTGGCGAGGCCCAATTTGCGCGCGCCCTCGAGACATTGACCGGTGCCCTCTTCCAGAGGCCCCCTCTAATTTCTGCCGTCAAGCGACAACTTCGTATCCGTACTATCCACGAAAGCCGAGTTATTGAATTTGACAACGACCGGCACCTGGGTATCTTCTGGGTGAGCTGTGAAGCCGGTACATATATTCGAACTCTTTGCGTTCACTTGGGGCTTCTTCTGGGTGTTGGCGGTCATATGCAGGAGCTCCGCCGTGTACGGTACGATATTCACCAATCACTGTTTCGCGCAGCGTTCAATACTAACACCAGTCTCGAACAGATCCGGCGCTATGGATGAGACAAAAGACCTTGTCACTCTACACGACGTTCTTGACGCGCAATGGATGTACGATAACACCAGAGATGAGTCCTATCTACGCAAGGTCATCTCGCCTCTCGAAACCCTCCTTACATCATACAAGCGTATAGTTGTCAAGGATAGCACTGTCAATGCTATATGCTATGGTGCTAAGGTAAGGAACGGAATCTGTAATTTACTCGCAATGTACTAAGCTTTGTTCTAGTTGATGATTCCTGGTCTTCTACGATACGAAGCCGGCATTGAAGCCCACGAGGAAGTTGTTCTTATGACCACCAAGGGAGAGGCTATTGCTTTGGGTATTGCGATGATGAGCACTGTTGAAATGTCGTCCTGCGACCACGGTGTTGTTGCCAAGGTGAAGCGCTGTATCATGGAGCGCGATTTGTACCCAAGAAGATGGGGTCTTGGCCCCACGGCCACCGAGAAGAAGAAGCTCAAGGCATCTGGCAAGCTCGACAAGTTTGGAAGGGCAAACGAGCAAACACCTGCGAAGTGGACCGCCGAGTACAAGGACTACACCGTATCCGCTGCTGAAACCATTGTCACGACTGCCGTGGACGTTACCATGTCCGAGGCACCTGCTGAACCCGTTGTAACTGCTGAGGCAACCACAAATGGAGACGAAACTCCTGCAGCCGATGACGACAAGAAGCGAAAGAAGCACGAAGGAGAGTCGCCCGAAGAAAAAGCTGAGCGAAAGCGGAGGAAGGCAGAGAAGAAGGAAAAGAAGGTGGCCAAGGCGGCCAAACGTGCGTCGCTTGGGAAACAGGACGATTCCGACTCGGAATAGGAACCTGACTCAGAATGAGGTGCAAGGCGGGGGGCACTTATTCACGAATTGCTTCGGATGATACCACCTCTGCTGGCAGCTCGCCAGCTTTCGTCACATATCCCCGTGTACGGCGTTTTACTGTGCAGTTTATAGGTTTTGGAAAAGGCGTTCCGGATGTCTACTTTGATGAAATAATGACGCCGAAGAAGTGTCGGGGTTGAATCATACCTAGATTAAGTAAATAGCAGCATGTATTGATCAATGCCAGGACGAAATACCGATGTACTCTTCATTTGAGTTGTGCTTCCAAGAATACGTGCCATTTCGGGGTATCGACTATAATACTTGTATTTGTGTCGCTTCGTTAGAACACTTAGCGAGTCATTGGGCCAAGTGCCGCGTGCAACCGCCTAAGACTGCTCTGTGTGTCGTCTAAGACGCCAAGAGTCATTAGACAAGAATTTGGCTCCAGGATTTAGGAGACGACAGTACTGTAATTGGGATGCCATTCGAAGCCTTGGATAAGCGCCCGGTACGTAGAAGCTTCGAACTTGCTCTGAATGCAGCTCGCCGTGCCATCTGCATATGCAGGCTGTTATCACGGCGACACTCCTGCCAACCTAACCTATATAGCCATGTGCTATAATGCACTCTAGGTTGCATGGTTCACTTATGTTGACCTGGCGTGGCCGTTGAGGTTGGTCGAAACTTCATCATTGTCGAGCGTATTCGGCTCGTCTTCGTTCATGGAGACGGATTGCTCCCGTTGCTATTGCTCGTTTGTACTGCAGTAATTAGCCCTAGTTACTTACTTAGCTACGTGAGATAAGTCTAGATAGTATCCCCAGGAAGGGCACTGCAGTGTCCTAATTGGGTCAGTCGGTCGCGTTGATGGTCGTATAAGCCGAGAAGGAACAGAACGCAGCCAACAAGACTAGAAAACGACCGGTTCTAGTTAGTAGTAGGTACTCAGTAAGAGAGATCCAGTTCTCCAAACGGGGGGGCATGTTCGTCTCGAGCTGCCAGTGGTCGCACCTTGCCGCCTGTGACCTGCATAACGGCCCACCGGATTAAGCTTCGTCTGCTGGGCCCGACGAATCATAAGTTTGGGTCGCGGCCGTGTCGCCCATTGGCTCGGCTGCCATGTGATATCTCACCTCCAGCAATGCACTAGCCCCGTGATCTGGTGTTCTTGCTTGCACACTACTACCAGGTGCGTTAGATGTTGGTGATAGCATCGCGCACCGGCTTTGGTGCTGGGCGGTACGGGTGATGAGGAGCCCCGGCGATGTCACCTCATGTCTTTTGGGACATCTCGTACTTGCTGTGGGTGAGGGACTCATATAATTGTATACTCATTCGTGTCGTTGACCGTCTGTGTCCGGGTTCGTCAACTCTTTTGCTTATTTCTATTGCGTGGGAATCCCCTCAGTCGGTCATTACCTTAATACCCATTCTTGCAGACATTCGATTTCCAGCTGGCTGGATCTCTTTAATTCATACAAGATTAACCCTAATACATTTATATGTCATTCATTAACGATTCTTCCATATTGCAGTGTTAGTAGAAGACCTGAAACCAACCACATATAGTATTACATAGACTACCTATCTACGCCAAAATGGAGCTCTTTCGGTTAGCATGCGTTCTTGGACTCCTTATCCCCTATACAATCGCTTTACAAGTCACAACCAACTCTCCTTGCTCTTCATTCTGTATTGATTTCGAGGGTGACGATGTCTCCGACCTCAACTCGTCGACCACAACAAACAAGGATATCACCTGTTACGATTCGAAATACACATCGTCACCAGCAGGTCAGAAATTCCAAAGATGTATCAGCTGTCTACAGGACAGCACATTCTCTCAGGGGGAAGAGAGTGATCAACTCTGGTTCTTATGTAAGAACGCTCTATTCAACCTGAGACTCCACCGCTCTGACGTCCTGCTCAGATAACCTCAGATATACTTTCGACAATTGTATATTTGGCTTCCCACATGCAGTAGGCATCCCATCTACCCCGTGCTCAACTTCCACCGCTTGCGGCGCGTTGGAGAATGCCTTGACCCAGGACGGCCTTAGTTCAGACTCCCCGAACTATTCGTACTGCGATATCGACGGTGGGGTTATGACCAGCTCTGAGCTCGCAAAGTGCACGTCGTGCGTTGGGGCTTCAGAGGACCAAGGCTTCCTAGTAAACTGTGAGTTGAGCTATCTATTTGACCACGCAGGTCCTAATCCGTTCTGTAGACTTGATCGCACTTGAAGCGGGGTGCAATCAGCGACCTGAAGCTGGGACAACAATAGGATTGACCGACACGGTCTTTTCGACCGTCACAATTAGTGCCACTAAGGGTTCTTCGAGAGATCCCGACGATGGCCAGGCCGCCCTTCCAACAACCACAATTGTTGGGGTCGCTGTCGGCGCCTCGGTAGTTGTTTTGTTAGTCGCCGGCTTGTTCTTTGTCTGCTATCGAAAGCGGCGAAACCGACGTCTCCTTCTCGAGGGTGGTGAGAGAAGCAGCTCCCGACGAAGCCATCGCCGCGCCACATCTCCCCTTTCCTTCCGTTGTCAGGCTCGGACACCGCGGTCCCCTGATTTCTTCCCCACTCAGTCGCATTCCCATACAATCGAGGAGGAGAAGTACTGCTCGAATCCGCACGTCGCGCTGGGCTCACACCGCGTCACTTCCGAGGCAGCAACATCGAAGACGGCGCCATTACCGCATTGGCGGCTCCAAACCACTACCCCTGCATATTCCCGCCCAAGAGCCGTCCTACAGTCATTGCAGAATATATCGACCGCGGCACCCACTGTTCCTGATAGTGTCCATTACTCCACCTCACCAAAAGCCGCCCGGTTCTCTTCCCACGAGGAGACACCCATCAGTACGACGAGCACGAGAAGTACATCGAATCTTCTGCCGCTGCGAGCATACAACCCAGCCGAATACGGCGTGCCCTCGCCGCAAATCGGCAGCTCGATCGACGGATCGTACACGAGCCCTACCTCAGCTTCGACTGCGAGTCCCCTTATAAGTAGACTTTGGGAGAAACAGAACCCGGACGCAATGTCACCTATTTGGGAGGTGCCGCAGCGCGAGACCGTGATTATGAGACCGAAGGGCACGGGCGCGCTAGACCGCATTAGAGTCCCGACTAGTCCGGGGAAGAGAAAGGTTAGCAATAGTGGTAGTCCCGTTGAGTCCAAACAGATTAATATGAGCTTTCCCGGGCCGCCCAGTCCTGGAGCTCGTTGGGGTCGGGCATGAAAGGTGTGAGTTGATATATATATATATATATACTTATGTAAGAATGGCAGTGATGACTCAATGAAGCATGTTTTCCCAGCGATATCTTTCCGTTGAACGTCAGAATAATATTGAATTAGATAACCTGCGTAGGCGGGTTCACGATAGTGCATGCATCAAAGCTTCTCCAAAACCAAACACAATGCAATCGCGCCCAGCATGGTCCATTACGGTCTCATCGGCCTCCTATCGCGGTACGCTGCGACCGTGCCGCGAGTCGCAACCGCACCATTCATCACCAAAGCCGCAGCCCGAGTAGGCGGGTATATGTAGCCGAGGCCAACAGCAACTCTTAAAAGGGCGGTAGCACGTTCGGCCTACTTTAGTGTTAAATAGCATTTAGTAAGCTGTAACATCCAGATATTTTTATCGGCATAGTAGAACGCCCAGCCTCGAGAAGGAAAGGGTATACCGAGCAACGGCAGTGCCGAGAGGATACAGAGACAGCCAAAACCTCCAGAGACCCTATCGGACCACGTAGACATGATAGATGACGAACGTGTTTGCTGTGCAAGAGTGCTAACTGGCCTGGAGGAAGAGAGGGATGAAGGAGCAAAGAGTCTGTTAGGGAACAGCTGCTTTCCCGAAAGGGACATGGGTGTGGCACACAGTGATAGGGCAACGTGCGGAAACGGAGTAAACCTCCTTGCCCTTCGTCGGGCGATGTACTTGACAATCTCCCAACTCTTATTATTAGACCGCCTCACCGAATCTCCCTAGACCAGGGCCGCGGAAGTAACTGAAGTTTTCTCCAAGGGACCTAAAGTAGAGAAATATGATAATCTTGATTAGCTTCTTAAGATGACCGCAGCGACAAAGTTATGACAAATCTACTCGCAACCCGATTACCTATGTAGTTCAAACCACACGACCGTCAGGAGGGTGCAACTAAGGTGCTTCGCGCAATAACGGATGCAGGCAGTCCGCTAGCTGCCCTTTTTCCGGTACGATATATCAGATATAGATATATACTAACATAACTCATAAGAAATCCTATACCGAACATTGGCCGTATGAGACGACCGGGACACAAATGGAGCCTCTCAAATCAGATAAAAAGAATAAGGGTGTTACTTGTGGTGTGAGCGACTAAGTCAAACACGCCTTAACAATCATGGGAGTACGAGATCCGCTAAGAGGCTAGTATTGCAATAGGTTTAATTGGCAATGCCATCTAATAAGTTTGTCTTCTCATTCTAGAAGCTAGCTTTGCCTAAAAGTGATCGTGAATTGGTAGCAAGCGAAGCACTGCACGTGAATTATCGATACATATCGGCGCCATCATCACGCCTGTCTCATCTTCCAGCCATTCCACATATATCGCGACCGGCGTCCCGATGCGGGTCATTCAGCAAGAAATACGTCCAAGCAACTAATACAGTTGATATACCCAAGAACAGCGCAAGAATAGGAGCGGTCAGAGCGCCAAATCGATAGAATAGATAGCAGCAGCCGACGATGTGCACATTGTAAAGGGCCAGTTGGCAGCAGAGGAGAACGAACAACTTGCTTTCGTAGACTTGGAGGCGAGGCGGGCCGGGTGAGAAGATGCCCCAACGCTCAGGGACGCCCAAAATCTTGGATTGGATTTGGTAACCGCGGACGCCAATGGCGAGATAGATGGAATTGAGCTGGCCGCCGACTACCTCGCCATTCCAGAGGGGCCATTTAGGATTCAGATTATTTTCGACGTCGGATGTCGGTATTGTGTAGGCGGTGGTCGTTTTTGACTCCCTGGACCACTGTTACCTCATGAGTCGGTTATAGGCCTGATGAGTATTACTTACATTTGTATTTTCAAGCAATAGGGGCGTTCTTATGAGAGTGTACCTGAATATGAGGTTAAGGTAATTATGGCTATCGTAATGGAACGACGCAGCGCTCTGAAATCTTATTAAGTTTATGTGTTTTATTAGAGTTTTTCAACTCGAGATTTTACCTTTCTATATTGAACTTCCTGAAAAATTTATTGAAACTTAGAAGCTATCCAGGCATTTTATTGCTATGGCTAGTTAAAGACCGTGTTTTAACCATACGGATAGCTTCAAAGCTTCATAATCATAGAAATTAGGCCGAACCTTGTCCAGCCTCTCCTGTCCATTACTCGTCCCATCAGTGCACCAGGCGCTAGACTCAGTAGGTTATTGATTGAAATCCACCAGTTTGTTGTCTTCAGTGGAAAGAGTCTAAATTCATTAATGAGATTACAGAGGACGCACGCCATTAGCAATACGTTATCCAGAGTCGCATTAGAGCAACTAATTATAACAAAGGCAGGGATGTCGGGACTTAGAAGACGAATTCGATTCAAAAATAGCCTTCTATGACTGTATAGGTCCTAAATTGCTCAATGGGATCTCTTCAAGCCTTGATGCTTCACTTGATCCTATACACAACCTGTCCCGGGTTTTCAGCTTTCGGGGGCTGCCAAATAAGCGATGGCCGAATAGCTTCAGTTTCAAGACTATTGAGACAAGCGCAGTTCGGCCACACAATTGCGCATACAAAACAGCGTACAGCTTGTGGAACAGTTATCGAATCTGACCGGCCTTTAATAAGGCCGAAGAGTTAATTCGACCTAGTTCCTTCGCATGAAGGTGGTTGAGAAGGGCAGTTAGAAGACCGAAGGGATAGGATACGATGCTCAGAGAAGGCTCATGGCGGAATGGACCCTTTCCCATGTTACACCAACAATATCAGAAATTAAGCGAAGACTGTTGTCGGTGCTGGGTTAAAGCGGGTGCAATTATACTTTGATTGATTTGGGACCAGACTTAACATACCTGCTGCACCCGTTGGAGTCCTTCTCGGTCGGTATAGTAATTAACATAATAGATTTTTATAAGCACCTATTCTTTGATCGTACCTACTACCTTCTAGGCCATGGTGTAATAGGAGCCCCGCAGACGGAAGTGATTGGCAAGAAATAACAAGGCAGGATGAGCTTCGGCAGCTCGTACCTATCCAGAAGAGACAGCCAGCGGCGAAGACAAACGAGAGGACTGTTGCATCTGTCGCGGCCGGGCGAAAAATCCGCATCTGCTATCCTTCTGAGCTCCCCCAACGACCTGCTTGCGGTTCAGTACTCCTTAAACTCTTCTTGTACCTAGACTCAACACTATACTGGCGGGAACCGGCAGTGCGTAAGCTATGAAGAGTACCCAGAAGATATATTTCGGGTTCTATATTACGCGTTGGCAGTTGTTTCTCAGAATCATTACCCGAGGTGCACCTTTCCATTCAGCAGAAATGGATAAAAAGATAGCAAACTGCCTCGACTGCTTGTTTGTACAGCAGCCATGAATTGCCTCAACTGTGACGACGTCGCCGCCTAGAGTGATATGTGTATATTACACGGCGTCTCGCACCACTCAGTAAGTGCATGCCCAAATAGTCAGGCTTCCGGCGGCTGGCTGCATGCCGGCTTGCGCGCATCGCCTTTTTCGAGTAGTTTTCTGTTTGCACACCCGTTTATGGGCCTTGTCTAGAACCAGAACACAGTGGCAACAAAAGGTAGTAAAAGTAGGCTCAAATATCTGAGCCGTAAAATCGGCCCGATATCGAGGCGGGCTGGGTTAGATGTGGCTTGCATTGTAGGCATATTTCCCCTAGTCGCCGGACTGCGAGACTAGATCCAACAGCAGCTATATTCCACCATGCTCGTCAATGTTTTATTACGAGCCAAACGCCCTTTTCAAGGACCGTATTGTCTAATCATCACAAAGTGCGTGATTTGATGCTCGGCGATGCAGAGCCTTATGTGACAAAGCTAATATAATAGGTGCCTCGAATGCATGACTGTGCCTTTCTCCTCCCACGCGCCACCCGTTCACCCCTCCGATTGTCTGTTTGCTCTACAGTTTCGATGACTAGCTAGCTTGGTTGGACCAAGTAGATCAACAAGGAAAGCGTGTCCAACCAAGGCTCAAAGGCGGATATGATATGTCGCCGATGAAATCGCTTCTCATCAGCTCTGAACCCGGGTGCCTTTGCTTCTTTTAGATCATACACATAGGCCCACATAAAGTCACCATAATCAAGGCTCTCACTAGGTAGTCTCGCCGTAGTTTGACAAGCTAGACACTTCAGTGTGTAGCCGTTCGCAAACGCGAGGCGAAGAAATCTGCAACAGCCATTTGGGGTCACGATTAATGTTATCAGGCCTATCCAACGATCATTAAGGGTTATGGCTTTCCTCATTCCCAATCTGCATGGGCCCTTCCCACATACCCGTCTGCCATCCTGGTCATTTGCAATCCCGGGTTCAGTAATGCGAGAGTTGAGAACCTTCAAACAAGATATATCTCCGGAGAGCGGATGCAGCCTCTGCCACTGTCTCACTCGGTCGGTGGAGTTTTCGAGCCTGATGCATGACAAATTGCATGTCTAAAGGACCGTACATTCAAAAACTATTATAAGGGGCAGCTTCCCCGCCCTGATCCAGTTAGGTAACAGGCGTATCCCTCAATTTCCAAGTCGTTTGCCATTACAGGATCGTAGACAGCCACTTTGCAATCATGGTTGCCAAAGAATCTGGCCTGCGAAACCATGCGGTTCTCACCAAATTGACAAGTTACGAGAGTTAAATGTTGGCACAATCATTCCCCTACCTCAGGTATGTTCCATGGTACCACACAATATCATCTGTATTGTTAACTAATCTCGTCTCAGCTTGTTGTTGTGGGTGATCAATCCTCAGGAAAGTCGCCTGTTTTGGAGAGTTTCACTGGCTTTGCCTTCCCTCGTGGTGCCACGTTGTGCACAAGATATGCAACACAAGATATGCAACACAAGATATGCAACACAAATCACCTGCCGGCGTGGGGCTAAGGAGGGTGTATCAATCTCCATCATTCCGCGCCCTGACGCAGACGAGGCTCTCAAAGCAGAATTACTCGCCTTCCGTCGTGATCTACCAACGCTTAACAACGACGAGCTTGCTATCATATTTGCGGAGGTTGGTCAACGGGGCAATTTATAGAGGATATCGGTCTAATGAGCATCTCGGACAGGCTAATGAGGTAATGAGAATACAAACGGACATAGATGATCTCAATTTCGACCGTGAGGCTTTCAGCCAAGATATTCTCAAGATCGAGATCAGCGGTCCCGATGTGAGTCAGTCCCAGCCAACATGGGGGATACGTAACTTCGCCTAATCTTGACCAGCAAACTCATCTCACAGTTATTGATGTACCCGGCATATTCCGGGTTGCGACCACTGGTTAGTACATATGATCCCATGATGAACAGCTTCATAACAGCAGGCATGCTGACTTTGCTAGGTCTAACCACCGAGAGCGACGTTACTTTGATTCGCAATATGGTCAAATATATGGGCAATCGAAGAACCATGTGAGTCATATCCCGTGCCGACTACCACCTCATCTCCAGGTTGACAGTATTATAGTATTCTTGCTGTAATGCCCTGCAATGTCGATGTCGCAACGCAAGAAATACTCAAGCTGTCTGAAGAGGCAGATCCTGATGGTACCCGAACCATGGGCGTGCTGACAAAGCCCGATCTCGCATCCGAGAAGGCTACTCAGGACGCCATCATGGACCTTGTGTTCGGCAAGCGGAATCCTTTGAGACTCGGCTACTACATAGTCAAAAATCGTAGCGCAGATGACCACACCTCGACCATATCCGACCGCTGTGCCCAATTTAAGACTAGTGACAGCGACAGTAGACCTCAACGAGACATTCTCAGACGTCTTCTGGAAGAGAGGGCACAAGCGTCAATTGGGTATTCAGTAGGTGGCTGAAGGGGAGGCCACTTTTTCCAGCACTCTTGATGAAACTCCTTGCGATCTCGACTTGTCTGTTTATGCAGAACTAAGTGACATCATCTTCTCTGATGACTACTCATGCCCCAGCCCTCTAGAAGGACCCATCGAAGAACACATTAAGGAGATCTACAAGTCCAGCCGTAGACCAGAAATTGGAACGGTACGTGAAAGGGCACAAGCTCCAAGCAACATGAGACTTACACCCGCTAGTTCGGTGGCACCATTCTCTCCACTGCTTTCAAGGAGAAATCAGAGAACTGGGAGAAACTCACCCTCTATCACACCAGCAAGGCAATCGTTCTTGTTCATCGCTACATATGCCAACTTCTTGCTTACGTCTGCACGGACAGTCGAATAAGGGCTCAGTTGTGGGACAATCTCTTGATTGAGAAGCTGCGAGGCGCATATCGCTGTGCTCTTGCACATGCGCGTTTTCTGCTGGCTATAGAGCGCGATGGAACCCCCTCGACATTGAGCCACTATTTTAATACCATCCTTCAGATGAAACGCAATGAACGGTTGACCACGGCGTTCGAAGAAATGACTATCAGCTTTAACAATAAACACTACATTCCCTCCGATAGTTTAGCAAAGGTTACGGTCAACAGGGGCAATACGCAGCAAATATGCGAGGACATTGCTGATTACCTGGCAAGCTACTACAAAGTAGCTCGGAAGCGATTCGTAGACTCGGTCTGTCAGCAAGTCGTCAACCACTTCCTCCTCGATGACAAAGAGAGCCCCCTCAAAATCCTGAACTCAGGTTTGATCATGAGTCTTCACGACGAGCAGCTTGAAATGATAGCCGGGGAGGACATAATGTCAAGGAATTAGCGGCAGAACCTGGAGAGAGAGGTGGAGGCTCTAGATGCAGCTGTCAAGATGCTACGTGGAGACTAGTACAATGGAGTCAATGGACTGCGGGTGGCAGAGTGTGCGACATCAGATATTGCAAGTGTACAGATGTTGGAATTTAGCCATAGAAGTGTGTATAAGTGTTTAACTCAAATCTGTCCTCCGCGTTCATCACAGTATGTCTTCTGCCACCCAATGTAAATGCAAAACAGACAGGTATATCCCCTATAAGAACCACGAATGCCACCCACATTGCATTCGTTATTCGTTATATATACGCAAGTAACAGGCAGGCCGGGCCTGTTACGTCCCACTCACTCACAATGTTGCAGTCATTGTCTCTCCCAACGGGCGAGCAGCACTAAACTACAGTTGCTCGGCGGATAATCGCCGCCTCACAAAAAGGACGTCTCTGCGCGTCTATTCTTAAAGCTGAACACCAAAGGTGCTCCGAACACAGCCCTAATACGGCTAACAGAATCAAAAGACCTGGCAGACTGAGGAGTGGATGCAGAGTCGTGACCTAACGCGCTCGGGAAGCGAGAATATGGCGACTAAAGCCGTTAAATATATATATATATATATATAGCATTGCTACTGTGTATATAGCAGGCAGCTAGTCACGTCCCCAGTGCCCTTGCGGAGCCAGGGCTAACTGCAACGCAGCATAGCCCCCCTACGACTTTAAACACCATCCATCCATCTATCCATTAATCAATCAATCAAAAGAACAAGACTTAGGGCTCAGCACACGCGCCATTGGTGCAAATGTAGTCATCTGAGCAGTCGTCGAAGGTAGTGCATGCGCAGCCTTAGGACCAGGTTAGCGATTGCTCAACTCTTGGGTCAAAATATCCTACCTATGCAGTGGCCTTCCCAAGAACACCCGGACTGGCAAGTAGGAGAGGGATTGCTGCCGCCAGTGCAGTAACTGGAGGCATCGTAGCTAGGATAGATATGCCCAGTGTTGCATGTGCCGGAGCTCCAAAGCGGTGTGGCTACAAGACAAGTCAATTGATGTTAGAGTCACATTGCCTTCAAGGAACAGAAGAGTGGAGAGAAAGAGAGAAGATTCGCAGACTTACTGTCAACCACCAGATTGGTAGGCGGATCCCTTATGACGCTCTGGGCGGCATTAGGGGTGAGTTGGTTCTCACAGTTGATCTGAGCGTTTCCACCGTTGACTGAGTTGCCGGTGAACACGTCGACCCATTGACCGGTAGCTTATAACGAAGAAGACTTGTCAGCAATACCGTTCTCGTGTACGTCCACGACTTTTATTCGTGAGCGAGGAGCGAGGACTCACTGCACCCTGCGCAGATATCCTCATTACGGATATACTTCTTGAGGTAAGGGGCGTAGACGATCTCACATCGGCCGTAGACGCCTCCTTGTTTGGACGCAAATGTGACGGGGTCATTGTAGGTTCCCGTGCCACCTGCGTGGGCGCCACGAGAGGAGCAACTGAATGCGATGGCGTCGGATCCCGCCGGGTCGTTGTCCGGCACGCCGTAAAAGGTGGTCTTCACATTGCTAGTCACGGAGCACGCAGTGGCTAGGCCGGCTAGGAGGGGAATGTAAGTTAGGGAACGCATCGTGAATAAAAGCTTGAGCAGAGCTGAATCGAGGGACTTGTTTAGAACTGGGAATGATCAACAGAAAACGAGGTTCTGACCTGAGAGCAACGAGCCGGCTATATATACACAACCATGTCACGTAGTACAACCGCGGAAGAAAACATATGTTGCAATAGGAACCAGAAACTTTGGTCGTTTTGGGAAGGACATCGCCGACTAGCCGCAGTAGTACCTCATTCCCCTTTAACCAGGGGACTTCGTCAACCGCATACGGGTATAGCTGCAGCGCTGGTAGCTATTACACATAATTTCCGATAGTCAGTACTCGGCTAGACCATCATGCACGTCGTGTCATCAGTAACTCGTACTGCTCTTGTCGAGCGGCTTCAGCGAATATTCTATGCAAGCATAATAAGACTAGTCTTTGGCTGTCGTCAGCGGATCAGGTGTTTGCTATTGTCTTCTTGTAGAGCGAATAGCCGCCTTCCTGTCTCGGAATGGCCTTACATCAGCGTGTGGCAATTAAGTCTTGTCGATGGCTGCTTACTGAGAACGGGTGAGGTCTGAAAGTTGGTTGTCCGAGATCGAATTCTTTGCATAGGCTCTATATTGGCCCAGTCTGAACCTCGAGATATTAGCGAATCATAAACACCAAGAATTATCGCGGATCCCTTCCTGCCTAGCTCGTCAAATCCACATCCTGACCTTTGGAAGGTAACCAGCACCTAGACTACTCAGTAGAACTAACCCAGGTAAGCGAGGCAGGGATTACTACAGAGGCACCTTGTCATTCGCCTTGCTCTTTTCAGCTAAAAGCTATCCTGCGTTAATGGGTGCTAGTCTGAGATAATACGCTATTTGACCCCTGAGTCCATCAGCATTCTTTTTTTTTTCTGTTCCCGCGCATGACACCGCTATTGTACGTATATAGCCCGTAGACTGTCCGCTCATTAAGGCTTGCCAATGAAGAGCGAGAGAAAACAGGCAAATATCTAGTCATCTATTTTATGACCTGCTGTTACCTAGGTGCTGGGTCCGTAGCTGAGAATATCGGAATCGTATGACGGTAAAACAGTTAATAGTATAGACTCATTAGTAAGAGTTCTTCCGTCCCGCATGATTCCGCAGATGTGTAGTCCCCTATATCCCTTTAGCTGCTATTCCAGCTACAATTTGCTAAGCCTCACTAGACATAGATTATAAGCTAATTAAAGCAGCCAAAATAATAGGTACTTCTATTCTCACCTATTTTTACCTATGCTATAAGTCACTGCAATAACTATTATTATATAAAGCTATATTGCAATCCAAACACCTGTACCGGGTCAATACCTGTTTTCTAATATTAGCGTTCCTAAAGATCTCACCTAAAATAAACCGTTTTTATTAAATAATTAAAAGGCCCTGGTAAGCCTTGCAAAGGCTAGCACCCTTATTATTACTAGTACGCTTGCCAAACCGGTATTTAGAAGGTCATTTTTTAAAGCTATTTATATTTATATAGCTTTTAGTGCTAGCCTTCGATTAGAAACCGTATTTTTTAAAAATAGCTTTAACTAAAACTTATTTCTAAAAGGGCTATTTATTTTTTAACCCCGTTTACTAATACTATTACAATTTAAAGCTATTTATAAAAACTATATTAAAAATAAAACAAAAAAAATAAATAGTCTTCTTATCTATATTTAATTTAATAATTTTAAATATTATAAACCTTTAGTTAGTTAATTATATTAATATTAGCTTTAAAAATATTATAATTTGCTACTAATATTAAAAGATTAATTATTTATTTTTAAAAAATTATAAATTTTTTTTACCGCTTTTTATATTAAGTCTAATACACTATTTATTAATATAATCCTTATAACTAATATATATAATTAATATAAATAATATACTAATATTACCTTTATAAATAAAATGCTAAATATTCCCTTTTTTTAAGGCTTAAATATAAAGGTTATTAAACACTAGGCTATTTTTTAAAAAGCTTTTTTTTTAAAGGTTAGTAAAGTTTTTAAAGGTCTTAAACCCTTTTTAAGCTATTACTATCACTTTAATATATATATAATCTTAAAGCCACTTAAATAAATTAACTAACAGAAATAGATTATTATAATATAAGTAATAATCTTATTATAAAAGCCTTTATAATAGTATTACTATAACCTGTTGCAAATTATTTAGCCGGCTTAGCTGTTTTTTAGCTTTTAACGCGTTCTAAAGCCTTATATAAAGTTATAAAGGTATAAGGCTTAAAGGGTAAAGTATTCTAACAAGTCTTTTATAATTCTAGTGCTATAACTAGTCTAATATATAGCTTTAATAGGCTATAATCTAAACCTTAAAGCCCTTAAGTATTAATTTATTTTAAACAACTATTATTATTATAAATTAGCCTTTATAGACTACTATACCCTTATTAATAGTTATAATAATTAGTATAATAATTAGCTATTTAATAGCTTTTTTAATTATTTTAAAGACTTTAGCAACTTTTAAAAATAGCTATAAAAAGCTTAAAACTTTATTATTAGGATCTTAATATATAAAATACTTATATAATATAAAGAAATAGTTTTTATTAATAAATAATAAGAGAGTATACTTTAATTAAAAGTTTTTATTTTTAAACTAATAGCTTTTAAAGCTATTTTTAATATATAAGCTAATATATATAAAGTTAGTAAAAAAGTAATATAACTTTAAAATATTTATAAAATATTATTATTGCTTATAAAAATAAGGCTTAAAAGGCCTTTTTTTAAAGTCTTTTTTAAAATAATTTATTTATTTAATAATAAGCTAAGATAGTAAAAAGGCTTTAAATAAGTCTATAAGGGTTATTAAAAGGGTTTTAAGTTTAAATTTATAGTCTTTAAAGACAAAAGGTTTAAAAGTTTTAAGGTTAACTAGGTAAATAAAAGAGGGGAGATTTAGTTTAAATGTATTAATATCTACCTCTATATTTACTAAGTCTTTTAATATTATTTTCTAACAAATTTTTTAAAATTAAAAGTAACTAGTTAAATCTTTAAGTTAAAGCTTTTTAATAATATAACTAGTTTAGTTAAAGCTTTATTTTTAAAAGATTAAAAAAGGAGTATTAATAATAAAAGGTGTAAATAAGCTTAGGTTATAATAATATAACTTTATTAGTAAAAATAATATAAAACTACTAAAAAGGCTTAATAAATTATAGCTGAAATAGCAGTTAAAAGGTTGCAAATTATAGCTAAAATAACAGCTATAATTTGCTAAGCCTTTTTAATAGTTTTATACTACTTTTACTAATAAAGTTATATTATTATAACCTAAGCTTATTTATACCTTTTATTATTAACACTTTTTTTTTAATCTTTTAAAAATAAAGCTTTAATTAAACTAGTTATATTATTAGAAAGCTTTAATTTAAAGCTTTAACTAGCTACTTTTAGTTTTAAAAAATTTATTAGAAAATAATATTAAAAAACCTAGCAAATATAAAGGTAGATATTAGCATATTTAAACTAGATCTTCCCCCTTTTATTTACCTAGCTAATTTTAAAACCTTTAAACCTCTTATCTTTAAAAACTATAAATTTAAGCTTAAAAACCTTTTAATAACCTTTATAAACTTATTTAAAGCCTTTTTACTACTTTAGCTTATTACTAAATAAATAGATTATTTTAAAAAAGACTTTAAAAAAGGCTTTTAAACCTTATTTTTATAAATAATAATAGTATTTTATAAGCATTTTAGATTATATTACTTTTTTATTAGCTTATATATATTAGTTTATATATTAAAATAGCTTTAAAAGCTATTAGTTTAAAAATAT
>NPFG01000479.1:0-27889 GCA_002288965.1 Xylaria sp. MSU_SB201401
TTTTGCAGCAAAAGGTCTTTATTAAAAACGCTATTATATTTTTATAAGCTTATAAATAGAGATATAAGGGTCGCATTTAAAAGCGCTAATAGTAGTTAGTAACCTAGCTTTTTTTAATGCGTAGTTTATTATTATAGGTAGAAAAAATATAGTTTAAATAATAAGAGGTGGGAGAACCTGAGACTCTTATTATTTAATAATATTTATTATTTGATAATAAAATACGTTAGTTTTAAATCTTATATAAAAATAGCCTAAAATAAGGACTAATTAATAAAGTCTTTAGATTTTATAAAGATTTTATAAAAGACTAATAATTAGATAAAAATAGATAGATAAAGTCTTTAAACTTTATAAAAATCTTATAAAAGACTAATAAATAAATAAAAATAGATAAACAAAGTCTTTAGACTTTATAAAGATCTTATAAAAGACTAATAATTAGATAGAGACAGATAGATAAATAGATAGGCAAATAAGTAAAATAGCGCGTATTTACTAAGGTATAGCCTTATTTAAAGGGAAAACTTAACTATTACTTTTTTTTTAGCAGGTATAAAGAAAAACCTCTAAAACGCTTTTGCTATATATTTAAATCACATGCTAAATTTAATATAGTTAGTAGCACAATCTTCTGTTTTGAAAGGCACTTAGACCCCTAATACATTTTACTTTTATACTACTTATAAAGTATAACTTTCCTTTAATAGTTTTAACAGGTACTGTTTGCTAAAGGTGTTAATAAGGCTAGATCTTTTATAATAAACTTAGCCGAAAGGGTTAAAGTATTAGCCACAAACTACGTTAGTAAGGGGTTTAAAGTTAAAGTCGCCTTTAATTTAGTAGTATTCTACAGTCTATTCTCTAATATAGCAGTAGTTAGCTAAAGGTAGTTAGGGTTTATTAGCTTATATTAATAGGTAGCTAATTAAACTATGCTTTTTTAAGTTTTTAGGAGTAAAGTTATCTGGCTTTTTAGCTTATTTCGGAAGGGGTTTATTAGCTTTATATAATAAAACTATATGCTAGCCGTAGGCATTTTCTATATATCCTAGTCTTCTAATAATTATAGGTAGTTATCAAAGTCTTAAGGGTGCTGCTAATTACCTTACCTAGCAAATTCTAGTTATTTTATAATATATACATCATAATAACTAGCATCTTTAATAATAGTCGAGGTCTATTTAATAAACGAAAGCTAGTCGCTATATATTTAAGCCGCTTTTGCAAGATCTTTGTCTTTAAGTTGTTAGATCTTCTTATCCTAAAGGGGTCTGCTCTAGTCATCTATTTTTAAGACTACTAAATTAATCTGACAATACCTTTTATAGTATTTCTTTAGGGCACTTTCAAAAGCTCTTTATAGGTTAAATAACTATTTATTTTACTAGCGGAATATATATTAAAGACTAAAAGACTTAATAAATTGCTTTAAGTTAATATTATAATCCGAGTCTAAGTCGTTCCGTTTTTAGCGCTACCTTGTAAGCATTTCGACTTTTTATATTTTAGCTAACTGTCTTTTTAACGTTTTTACCTATTTTACAAGTTTAACCTGCCTTTATAGAGATTAAATCTTAGTTTTTATAATTAAGTTTAGATTAAACAAAGTTATTACAAATATATAATAAATGAGTGCAAATAGCCTAGGGTTAAAGTTATTAAAGTTATTATAAATAAATAAAAACAAACTAGGTGCACTAATAAAAAGGGTATAAAATAGGCACAGTAATAAATAAAAAAGTTGATAACTAAAAAACAAGACAGACCTAAATAGCCTACGACTTTTAGACATAGGAGTTTATATATAAATACAAGTATAATATAACTGGCTAGTGTCCCTGTCAGGGGATCTTAGGCCGGGAACCTAGAAATCATGACAAGGCCCTATAGTTAAGTGGTTTAGGTGGCTAATTAGTAAGGCTGTAGTGGCTAAAATAGCCACTGCAGCCTTATAGTTATCGTATGCTTTAGGGCAGCACCTAATTATTGCCAGCTGATTTTAACATTACTAGTTTATTTTTCTGATTTTTTTCGGTTAAGAAAATAAGTAGCGAATTTAATATTATATAAAAATTATAATAAGAGAACTTTTAGTAATAATTTTATAGCCGGAAAAATAAACTAATAATAAAATTATAAACCTTGATTTTTTCTTTATAATATAAACTAGTTTTATACTTATAAAGTATTTAGTTATTTTTTATTATTTATTTTAACTATTAATAGATTTACTAATTATTTATATAAACAAATATTATATTTTTAACACTAACGCATCTCTTAATTAACCTAGCCACCTAATTAAGTTAGCTATCATATACTACAAGGCAGCACCCGATTATTACCAGCTGATTTTAACATATATTATTAAATTTTTCATAAAATAAGGAATCTAAATATACTAATTATTAGTTTATAGCTATAAAACTAGTAAAATTATTAAAGGTAAGGGATAAGTACTTTATAAGCAAATTTCTTAGTGTAAAGTTACTACTAAAAAAGTGCGCTAGTCGATTAAGTGCGCCACTAGAGTAAAAGATGCGTTAAAACTTATTAGTAATTAATTTATTAGTTAAAATAAGTTTAATATATAGTTTTTTTTATAAAGAGGGGTTTTTATAAAGTTTTAATAATTAGTTAACTATATCTCTAATATTATTATACTAGGGCAGAAATAATTATATTATAAGGTCTAAGATATATTATATAATAAAAAATTTTTAATTACAGTTAATTTAGTTTTTAGAGGTAGTATTTTATTTTATATTTTAAAACCTTTTATTTAATACACAAGAGTTATATAAAAGATATTATAGATTTTAACAACACGTTATATTAATAAACATGGATTATTTTTATAAGCTTAAAAGGTAAGCTGTATATCAGCTTTTTTATAAGGCTTTACTATTATTATTAGTTGAGAAATAAGGGATTTTAAAATATGTGTACAAAGGTTATGAAAAGTGGTTAACTTAATTAAGTGGTTAATTTAATTAAAAAATGCGTTATAATAAATTAGTATTATTATTAATAATATTAATAAATGCTACAATAGTAACAGTAATAGTTATTACTATATTATAGTAGTATTAGTAATAGCTGTTAAATTACTATTATAATATTAGTATTACTAAATACTACTAACGCATCTCTTAATTTAGTTGGCCACCTCCTTGTCCTGTACTACGTTTAAATCTATTATATAAAGTATTTAATAGTTTCTTTAATAAAAATCGTAAAAATATATAAAAAGCACAGTTAAATCCAATATTAAATAAAAAAAATTCCTATATAAATTTCAAAGCTAAGCTATATCTGGTTAGCGCATAAAGTTAAATAACATTTTATATATTACTTTATATATAAAAAACAATACTTCTCAGCATATAAATAACTTTATAGATATTATAATTATAGTAAAATAATTTATATCATTGGAATCGTAACTAAATGACGAATTCAATAATATGTTTGTTTATTTTATAGCCATTTCATTAAGTGAGTTATTAAGTAATACGCTAAGCAGGGATTATTTTAATGCTTACTTTGCGTATTGCATAATAACTCGCTTAATATAATAGATATAAGGTTATAAGTAGTACCGTTAAATTCCTTTTTTAATTAGGAATTAAACGGTACTAACTATTTTATTATAGCTATAATATTCGTAAAGTTATTTAAAAATCACGTGAGAAGATGCAGGGGTAATTTGTATGGGCTAGGGGGTGGCCAACTCAATTGGGTGGCCAGGTTAATTGGGAGATGCGTTATAGTAATACTAATTTATAACCCTGCTATAAATACCTTTAGGAAAACTTAGAATCTGTATCTTATTCCAATCAGGCCACTTATCTGCTAGCTAACCGCTAGTACTTTATAGCTGTGATTAGACTACGAGCTCTTCATGGCTGGAAATCCGACCTGATATCGCCATGACCACTCCAGAATCGCAGGCGACATGGACCCATCGGGCAGTACTTATTGGAGTGGGCGTAACTATTATTACCGAGGATGGTCAAAGTACAGCGACGGACCGATCTCTCAAAGGAGCAGTTCAGGATGTTCACGATGTTAAAGAGTATCTCACGAAATGCGCTACACCTGTCAAGATTACCACGCTCACGGCAACTAAATCTCCAGAGGAAGATAGCCATAATGCTCCAATGGAAGCCACGAAAGACCTGCCCACCTTCGATAATGTCTGTAACATACTTGAAGAAGTAATCGAAGAGGGCAAAAAAGGCCAATCTAAGTTTGTCTATATTCATTACTCTGGACACGGAACCCGTCTTCCCAACCATGAGAGGCCGGATTCTAAACCTCTTGCTTTAGCACTTTATGACCCCGGCCCTCTAGGAACGAGATATCTGCGCGGTACAGAGTTCGCAAACGCCCTGAAACAGATGGTGAGGCTGGGCATGCAAGTTACTGTCGTCCTAGACTGCTGCTTTTCTGGGAGTGTCTTGCGCAAACAGGAGATGCGCCCTATCGACATCCGTTTCCTTGAATACAACCCTGTAGTGGAGGCAGGGTGTGTGAGCGACAAGAGATTTGTCGATGAGCCCCAAGAGAACATGCGCAACGCAGATTACGAACCCGATTGGCTCTTGGATCCTAATGGATACACTGTTATTACCGCCTGCGGTCTTAATGAAACAGCATGGGAGCTCGAATTTCGAAAAGAAGAATGTCGACGGGGAGTTCTCAGCTACTTCCTCTACAGTTCTCTAAGAATGTTGAGGCAAAGCCGTGCTCGGGTCACCCACGAGACATTGTACCGGAACCTACGGGCCAAATTCCACGCGTATTGCCCCCAGCAAACTCCGATGCGGTACGGGAGTACAAGTTTTTCCTTTTTTGAGGAGCTCACAGATGATCCCGGAATACCTTCCGTCCCTGTTTTCCGGAACAGGGAGGACCACCGGCTGATTTTAACCGCCGGTCACGCGCACGGAGTACATGAGAACGATGAGTACGACGTCTATCCGTTCTATGCATCGGAGAGTGCTAAGGCTATCTCGAAACAAAAGCCTGTGAGATGCTATGTCAGAACCGTTGGTGGTGTGACTTCAGAACTGGTCGCGGCCGATCCTGCTAATGCCAAACGAATTGTAGGGGGTTCAGCTTGGAAGGCAATACCGCGCACTTCGTTCTCCCCCCGCAAGGTACCAGTTAGACTCAACCCCTGCTTGTCCAATTTGGACAGAGAGCAGCTAACAAAAGACACGAAAATGCATCCATTCTTGAGCCTCTCCGCCGAAGAAGGAAAAGGCCAGCCTAGCATTTTTGGCATCATCCTTAACGACGACGGCGCTTATGAGATTCAGGACGGAGCCGGCAACAAGATACCGGGTTTGCCGACCTTTCCGCTAAGCACCGAGAACCCCCGCCATGCTTTGTTGGCTACGCTTGGGCACTTGGCAGCGTTCAAGTTCTTTGAGGGAGTGGATAACAACCAGCCTGATGGAGAGTTTGAAAGCTCCTTCTTACTTGAAGCTGATCGCGACGTCGGGCAGGATGGCTGGTTTGAGGTAAAACATGGCGACCGCTTTAACCTCACATTCAGGAACCTGAGCGACAATACAAGATACCTAGCAGTTTTCAACTTCAGGCCGTTCTGGGAAGTCCACAACATGGTGTGGAAGGCCAACGCAGGAGAGTTTTTGGAAATTCCAGCGCGAGAGAAGTTGGGCAGCGTCCTACCATTATCTCTGGAAATGGAGATTCCGCAGCAGATTCAGGAGAGTCAACAGCAGTGTGAAGACATAATCAAGGTCTTCATCACGAGCGAACCGACCTCATTTCCCCGCATGGTTCTTCCCGGCCTTGATGACGGTGGCGTGCGTGGCAACACTGATCGGTTGGTGGAGTTTTCCAATAGACTCACCTACGGCGTGCGTGGAACTAGGGACAGTCACCTACAGGGGAACTGGGCTACTCAAAATCTCCTTATTCGAACATCTATGTAGTAGGAAACGACGAGGCCAATAAAATTTAGAATTTTTCTTTTCTCGGATAAGGACGCCGGATAAACGACGAGGAAAACTAGTATTTCGAAATCTCGTAGTGCTATGTTGGCATACAATTTCAGTTCCTGAAGTGACTGTCCAGTACCAAGTCTTCTTCCGCAAACCACTTTCCTCCATCTGCAGTTCTGCACGTGTCCACATCACAAAGAGTGTATTTTCCATGTTCGGCTCTCTCGATCAAGTACGGGCCTTTGCGATTCTGAGTCCCTGGGGGACAAAGGTATACTTTGTCAGCCGGCATAAATTTGTGCTGGCTATTTCCGGGATGATCGATACCAGGGCGGCCTCCATCTGGGGCAATGAAAAACTCTTCCTCTGCTTCGATACTGTAACATAAAGCGTCAGTGCCTCTAGGATCTTAGCCTAAGCCAATAGTTGGGCATCTCACATGTCCTCTTCTGGCATTGTCTCCTGATCAAATGCCGAATCTTTAGATATGGTGCTTTCGTTAGACGCCATAGTTCACTGACTTGGGAAGATGCTGCTGAGAGGTGCGGGGAATGAAATGTTTATGAAGAGTTCTACAGGGTTCAGGGGACCCACCACACAGATAGATTGAGGCACAAAGCGTTAGTGGGTGGCCAATTCAATTGGGAGATGCGTTAGCTATAATATAATATTTAGCACTATGAGAATTGTAACTAAAAAAGGAATTCAGCAGTATTTTTATTTATTTTATAGCTATTTTATTAAACGAGTTATATAGCAATACGCTAATATGGCGCCAAGCAAGGATTATTTTAATATTTACTTTAGTATATTACTTAATAATTAATTAATAAAAATAGTTATAAGGGTAACGCATCTCCCACTTGGATTGGCCACTTTTCTTGGCGGTACCCTGTAATAGGAAATTCGCCTGCAGGGTACTTACTCCCTACCTTTAATAACTTTACCAGTTTTATAGCTATAAACTAATAATTAGTATATTTGAATTCTTTACTTTATAATGAATTCAAAGGTATTTTTTATAATTTTATAGCTATTTTATTTATAGAGATATAAAAAACCACGCTAAAATAATCCTTATAAAAACTATTTTTAAGGATGCATAGGCTAAATAATTTTTTAAAAATCGAAAAAATTACATTTGAAAAGCTTATTAAATAAAGAATCCAAATATACTAATTATTAGTTTATACGAGTTATATTGGCAGAGTTATTTAAAGGGTAAGTAGAAGTACCCTTGTAAGCTATTTCCTATTGCAGAGTACTGCTAAGAAAAGTGTCCAATCCAAGTGGGAGATGCGTTATACTATATATATTTGAAATCTACGTTTAAATATAAATCTAATAATATAATTTATTATTTTATCAAGTAAAAACTCGTAAAGTTATTAAATTATCACGTGATATTTTACTAAGGGTAATTTATGTGACGGTGCGTCACAGACTGAAGACCTGTCAATATAAGCTAAGGTTTTAAGCCGACAGTCGGCTTGAAATCCTGTATCCTTTTGATAGGACCGTGGCGCAGTTGGTTAGCTTACAGCTGTGAACGTTACAATTTATATAGGCTGGGGTGGCTTGTTTAATTAGGTGGCCCGGTTAATTAGGAGATGCGTTAATATTATTTTAATATAATAAAATAAGTTAACCTCGTATATATTAATACATATTTATTAAAAAATTACTATGTTTGGTTTAATTTAATGCATAAGAAACCTGTCCAACCCCGTGGCCCATGGTTTGTGGATAAATGCACCCAGTTTTATGCAGCCAGCGTTACATAAAATCACACCTGCAGCTTCGCCTAGTAGAGGCTGTGCTAACCACCTAGTTTAAAGCACCATCGCCACTCTATCGAAGAACAGTTCTCTTGTTGCAGCCTAACAGATCTCAGAACTCATCCTGCTCTGACCTCGAAGGGAAAGAGAAAAGGAATAGCACTCCTCTATAGGGTCAAATGTGAGCCCGACCACTTAACAAGGAGTTGGTCTCGAACTTTATTCCCAGGTTCTCTCCAGGAAATCCGTCTCGATGTTCTCTTTTCTTTGGTCATATCTTGGTGTGCGTTTCAATATGGCAAGCCAATCGAGTAATACTGATATTGAGCTTTGCGCTGGAGGGGATCTATGGAATGCAGGGCATTCGGGACACACTCGTAGCCGAATTCTGGTGGGCCTGCAGACTCTGCTTACCTGCTGGCGCAGGATTACATTTCGGCCAAGCTCCCAAGATCTGGATAAAGACAGCCAAGGGATTCAGAGTAAGTCAACCCTCTTACGTGCGAGACGTCAGATTAGTAATGGAGTTGAGCATAGTTGAGGATTATCCAAAGGGATATCCACGGTATGCGGCCCTAACCGCTGCACACGATTCTTTCCAAGTCTTTCGAAGCTTTTCTCATCTTCGCACTCGGCTTCTCCTTCTTCAGCAAGATCAACTAGTACTTCTAGAGAAGAACTTGGAAAAGATCGACCGCGAGGAGATGTCTCCGCTGTTGTTGGCCAGTAGTCGCAGGGACAGAAACGAAGAAAGGCAGTCTCTTATCTCAGAAATCCGGCGGGCCTTAGCCACATATGGTGGGTATATAAATCCTTCCTTATTAGAGACCTTTGTACTGAATTAAAATTTCCTATTAAGATAAAATGCTGCAGAGGAATTCTCACATTCTTGCGTTCGGAGCAGCGCACCCTAAACACGTGTCCAGTCTGCGAAATTGGCACTTAGGAAACGCCTGCATCGCTAGAGAAGAAACAGAATACCTAGACCGTACCACGGATCTGCTCTCTCTGTCTCCACCAGACGATAATGTTGTGTCATGGCTGGAACGATATGTATCAGAAAGGCTCATGTGTCCCCGCAAGGTAACTAGTTTGAAGTCAACCCATGAGCTGTGATGAAGCACAAGCTGAAGGTCATTGCAGCGAGGCCGTTATAGTATCTCAAGAGACCCACGTGTTCACATCTATGCACGAGATATCACCAACCGAGTAGCCCGCGCCCTCTTGGCCCCTTTCATCATTCTACTTGTTGTGGTTCCAATCATCATCTGCAACGCCGTGAGCGGCTTGACTGCTAGGCTCGTAATCATTGTCACGGCGGCTAGCGTCTTCATCACGATATTATCTTTGTTCACGAAGGCCCGGACAGCAGAGTTGGCGGTAGCTAGCGCTACGTAAGGACCAGCCTCTTCTAAATTGAAACGTCATACTACGTTAGCTAACAGAATTATCATAGCTATGCTACTGTCCTCATTGTGTTCATATCTGGTCCAGATTCCCCGCCAGGCTAATTGTGGTAACGACGGACTAAGAGGCTCCTTCGAGTGAATAAGAGTTTTCGGAGACTTCTAGTTTTGAAGCTCGAAAAGAGGGTTAATCGGACTCTGTCGCCGGGGTACTTGTCGCAACCCCCATGGCGAGAACTGGTCTGGACGGCCGATGAGGCGTGAACGAAGAAGAACGGGCGAGGCTTTTCGTACCTCCGTTGACGGTGCCGTTCATTGGAGTGAAAAATTCTTATCGTGGCACCTAGTTTAGGCAGCGCAAAGTGGAAGCGTGGACATGATGAAATATATTTTCCAGTTAGGTGCAACAATTCCCGCCGATTGGTATAAGCTAGAATGGCGAAATCCTGTACGGCAGGCCGCAAGAAATGACCGAACGGACGCTTTAGTATATCTGCTTAACAAAGGGTTTAATTTTTGTCCGAAGTCGCTTGAATACCTTGTTTGGTATAGAAACCCAGACTGTGCGAGTAGTATTATACAATATTGATCAGAGCTATTCCCTTGAGCAGACATTACTTATTGCAGTGGAAAAGGAGAACGAAACAGTGGCCGAAATGTTGCTGTCATTAGGAGCGACCTATATCAAGGATGAGGTCAGGGCACAAACGTTGAGGAAAGCCGAGGAGACGGGCTTAGAGTCAATGGTAAAGATGCTCCTGTAACTATATACCAGGATCACATTGTGTGGGAACGCACGTGCTTTGCCCCTACATATTCGCCCTCACAGCTCTCTGCCCCACCTAAGACAACACAATACAAGGCCATCTCCCTCACACATTGTGCCGATAATGTCGTACCTTCAGTAACTATATTATTGGCTCTTATCACTATAACTCATGCACTAGCGGACCGTACTACATTCGAATGTGGCAATAGACGCCTCCAAATGTGTGAAAGGATATGAATGTGACTATTACTAGACATGCATACCGCGAGACGCGGACTATCATGTAGAACATCCTCGTCAAATCAGAGGGCTCGCTAATTATCGGATGTTGTCCAATTATACAACATGAGCCATAACCAATGTCTGCCGCCATGAAGGCGATAACCACGCTACTGGTAGATCCTCATCAGCGAGTCACCTTCGTTCTTATGGCCGCCATCCTTTGTCATGTTTTAATACCACGGCCCCCCAGGCGCCTGCTGGAATAGTTTAGGTTGGGGTTGGTCCAGGGCTGCGTGAGAAATGGAGCGGACGCTATGACCGTCGGATTATTGAGGGTTTATTAGAGCACCCGTTAAGGACGAGGGTGGAGTGGGTATACCACAAATACCAGAGGAGTGTCTGATTCCTGGATCGACCTCGAGCAGGCGCGAGGGGACCCTGGGGCCCATGGTGGTGACGGTGCGCATGAGGGTGCTGAATTCTTGGGACCTGGTCGAGTCTGTTGTTAAAGCTATCTCCCAAGGCTTTGATCCGAGCTATAATTAGTTATATTCGCGGGAGAGTAGAATGACGATTCAGTTTCACACCCATAGGATAGACAGCAAGCTTATATAGTGAGGAGGCGGGCTTACTAAGTATCGCCCTGACCAGTTGACCCTCGACCCTCGTTCTTATCCGTCAAACGTCCCAAGTCCATCTCGTAATGCTGTGCTCAGGCCGAGGATGCCGGACCCTTGCGGATACTACGATGCTTCATGACTAGGATGGTCATCCTTCAACGACACCAGGAGGCCGCCGTGCTCGTCACTGAACCAACCTATCGGACAGACCGTCGCTTTACTTGTACTCAGTCGCACCTATGGCAAAGCACACACCACGCCTAGGCACCGGGCCGGACTCTATGAGACGATTCTATTCCTGTTGACGATGGCCAAACCGGCCGCAGAAGAGATGACGCCACATGCCCAGGTTCCATCCAGGCAGCTACCTCGTCGCTCCAGGCTAAGCCATTATCCGGATGGCGACCGCTTCTATTGGTGATCAGTCGCTCTATTTGCTAGACAGCTTCCTGGCTTGGTGACAAGGAATAAACCGCGCTCAGGCATCGGATCCAGCTCTTATGATACTCTCCCATGCCTGACAGTGGTAGCCTATCAACCGTAGAAGAGCTGATGCAATCATCCAGATAACGAAATTGTCATAGCAATCCAGCTCATCCTCTTGCCTAGCTGTCGAGAAACATTTTGTACCAACCGTCAAGAGCGTTTGTAACTAGGCGGATCTTGAACGCTTCAAAGCTCTAATTGTTTACACAGCCGGAAATTCAAAAGGGGAAGGCACAAAATACCTGTTGTCTGATTAAATTCGACAGCTGGAGATCCTTGGGAGACACTATTCATCTAATCGATTAGTCATAAAATGTCGACACACGCGCGACGGTTGCACGTCTGGGCTAGCGTGCGGTTGTTGTTGTTGTTATTGTTATTGTTGTTTTTAACGTCGTAAGGGCAATATGCCTCTCTAACCTCCCGAGGGGTATTAGGACGTGGCAAGCTCTAAATAGCTAATATGCCCACTAGTTACAAGTTGCCAACTCATACCTTCGTAGGCTCAACATTCTATCGCTCGTGGTCACTACCTTCTGATCCTCTAAGCTATATTCTAATCCCGTCTATTACCGCCTCTTTGCCCTCCCAGAACATTTGCTTAGGTGGTTAACCTCCTCCCGCGTGCGAGACCCCCTGTGCTCACGCCGGTAAAACCCCTTAGGGAAAACCCGTCGGTGACTTAAACGGGTGCCACCCTCGCCTCCTATCTTCGATTGCATATAGGCCTGTATTAGGCGGTTGATTTTCGAAGCTCCGTATTGCGTACGCGTGCCGGGGGGTATAGCAATAACCCCAATTGTTCGTTATTGCTAGTCGGTTCCGTATACGAGCGTCGAGCGTTTACTCTATCCCCTAGGGTAGGAATATGACCTATTGTCGACTGTGCTAAAGCCGGAACTCTCTCGAGACTCCTATTTCGTAGGCAAAATTGGGTGCTGTTAGTGCATAGCGTAATTTGCGCATATAAATTATATAGCAAACCCACTTTTTGCACTAACAATAGGTGCCAAGAAATATAGTGGGAGGAGGGAAGTTGGCTGGCGTGCGGTGATTTTGCCATTGGCTAGAATACGGACGGGAGAACCGAAAGGAAAGGGGGAAGAGGGGAAGGAGAACCGAAGGACCGGGGTATAAAGTATGTATCAAGAAGGGTTGGCCTCGAGATCAAGCAACTGGCACCTGGGGCTTTAGGTCGTGTCAAATTCTAGAGCCAACCCAGCTCGATAAAACAGACTGCCGGGTCGGCCTAACCACCTTAGAGATTTAGACCTTACAACCTGACCTACAACATACTTTCAATCTATCGCCGCTTTGATCCTTGATTTTGGTACTATTACAGTACTATCATAGTACTATTCCATCACTATGAGCCCTCGTACCACTCTGACTGCTCATTTAGACAAGTCGAGTGACAAAGTGGGTCCCGGAAGGAAGCCTCTGGTTGGAGGAGGTGGCAGTTCACGTATGGCGAATAGAGGAATCGGAAATCGGCATACTCGACATCGACACGAGAATTTCAGAATGTATCAACTGTCATCCTCCGATTTGTATTCGTATGTTGTATCCCAGCTCGGAAGATTTTTGTATAAGGATACGGGGGGCCGTCACAGTCGGACAAGTCACCCGCTTGGGATAATAACAGTTGGACAATCACAATCAAACAATCACAATGTGGCAGTTATATCCCGACAAATCTTAATCGGACGGTCACAATCGGCTGCTACCCATCGTTCGAGTTCACAATTCGACTATCCCAAGGATGTAGCTACCTAAACTTGGGGACATCGATCTTAACTAGGTTAATGATCTCGGCTAGACTCAATAGGGAAAAAGACATAACTATGAGACGCTCCGTTCCGTGAGGGCAATTAACTATGGCATTGGGGATTCGAAACGTCGGTTACCAGAAACCTTCGGTCCCAGAGGATACAAAGGGGGGGGGGGGGGGGGGTTATGATAGCCGAAGCTAATCAAAGAAGATCAACATGCGCCATAACAGAATTGAAGGGTCGCATATCTGATGAACTTCGACCTGACTTAGCGGTAGTTAATCAGACAGATACTATTATTGAAGATACGTAGAAATCACATTAGGTACCCTCAACGCGTAACCCCGATCTCCCTCCTTAGAGCTGTTAACGGGCTCCGACACTGTTGGCATGAACACGATGTAGCATACATGAGCCGCGCGCTTTCAGTGGCGGCGATAATAAAATCAAGAACAATTGGAAGCATTTAGGCCATCAGTAGCCGCCTGACAAAAGTGCATTTTCGAGCAGTATAACAAAGCACATCATCCTTCTGAAAACAACCTGAATGATGTGTTAGCAGAACATATTTTTAATGTTTGACAGGGGATAGTAAATGAGGTTAGAGTCACTGGACTTACCACCTAGCATATCAGGGTCGTGCTTTGAATGTATTTATGATGAAATCCTATTAACGCGTGCAAAATAATACCGCCGGCTGACGCAGAATTGCTTGTGTGCCTAGGAGAACTTGCTTGTGATAGACCCCAGCAGCATCTTCCTCTTCTGACTGCTCACAAACTTGCTTGCGTCCTCGGACCATTTCTGGCTGCTTTCGGCAATACCATCTATGCTATCGTTCATGATATTTAGCTTTTCTGTGCGCTCGTTCAATTGTCGAGTTAGGTAATCCCCCCAGCCTTCTTGGCTCGGGTTCGATGGTCCGACTCGAGCCTGTTCTTCCATTGCCGCCGAAGCGTCAAGCATCCGCTTGCTCGGGGGTCTCCCCGGACCACCAATCAGGAGGTCGAGGTCCGTGGGGGATATGTATTGCGTGCCTGATATCCACTGCATGTTCGAGATAGTTGGGCGTGACGGTATCGCGAGGTCAGGGTTAACAAGCCTATCTGCAGCGTTTTCCAGCGCCTGGCCGGTTCCCCAAACTTGCAGTACTGCCAGCTCGGACGGTCCTGTCCAACAGATAACTTCACCGTCCTCGGTAACTAGCGAATTTCCAATTCGGGCTCCGTCGATCATTGGCAAAGGAGAGTTGCCAATTTCCTTTAATCCTGGCAAACTAAAGGCTCGTGTCCTTCTATCTCCAAACACACCAACGAGCGCCATGCCATGTAATTCAAATTCTGTGACCGCAGCAGCACTACATAGGCAATCGCTGAAGGACTTTGATGCCCCTTTGGCAGTAGTTGGTTTGAATATTCGAGCCTCAGTCTTTGTAACTACGAGAATATCAGCAAAACGCCTATGACGAGTGGAAGGGGTTGTAATTCTTACCAACAACAAGCAAGCCATTCACGTGCCTGCCTTCTCGAAGACCAGCGACAGCATGGCCAGACGCTGCAGCTGGTTTTCCGGTGTCGGCAATTATTGGGCATATAGATACTACCTCGTCGCCCAGGGTTGCTGTCCCGGCAGGCTCCGCCTTGAAAGTTGAGCCAGATGGTAGTAATTTGAGGGTAATGACTTTCCCTAACTTGGTTCCGATAAAGCAGCAGATACTTGAGTACTTATCATCGTCCAGTGTCAGGACGCCAAACTCGATGATAACTGGCCAATCTTTGTTGGTTGAACCGCTTGAGCGACTCTTCAGGAATGAGGACTTTTTCTCTGACTTAGTCAGGTCGGCCATCGAGGATTTAAACATCACTGAAGGTCCCCGCAGATCAATAATGCTGAAGAACCCATTCTTAGAACCGACTGCGACAAAGCCCACGTCGGATACCTTCACTACACTTATCGGTCCTTGCATCATCTCATATAGGGAGAGCGGCTGCAGACCGCTCTTGAGGTTTGGTTCCGACCTGCCCCTGATATCTGACAATCCACCTGGATTCGATGGCAGCTCTTGGTTTGCCGTTTGGCCATAAAATTTATTAGCGTCCCATCTATAAATGACAACCTCACCCTTGCTAGTGCCGACGGCAAACTCGGGGCTTTCTACAGCCAAGCTCATTGCGGTAATAGTAACATTTTCAAATCGATTCAGAGCTCTAGCGACATCAACTTGAAGTTGTGAAGGGTTCTCAATCTCGTCTCCGTGGCCGACGTCCCAAATCCGGACGGTACTATCGGCATAGGCCACCTGAATGATTGTCCGACCTTCAAAACGCCGGCGTGATCGAGTTGCTTCAGCTCCACCTTTAAGAATTGGGTCGCCACTGGGACGGTTCTCAATCATGCCGAGCCATTTGTCCCGGCCGAGTGTAGAGCTTGCGATTTTAGTAGCAAAAGGGTGAACAAAAGACAAGGATGGGTGGAGCTGGTTTGTTGGGGAAATTGGATAGCCGCTTGGGAAACTCATGGTGATTATCTCACCGGACGATAGCAAAGCGAGCACTGCGATTGGATCTTGGGCGCCAGCAAAATGTGGCGACGCTCGAGGAATGAGAAAGAAGTTAACCACCTCAGCACCAGAAGGCGTCTCGAGGGTGGTTCGCTTCTTACTCTTGAGATAGTCTGCTAGAATCTGCCACGAGGAAGTAGCGTAGTTCGGTGTTACCCCAAGTTCGACAAAAGTCAGCCCAGACGGGGGACCATTCAAAGTCTGGCCACCGACTATCAATAGTCCCGAATCCTCCGGATTCTGCTTGCAGCACCATGCGATCTTCGAGTAAGGATGCTTTGGCGCCGATTCTTCTGCCCGAGGCAGGGGCTGGTCCACGTTGAAGTCATACAATGTACGTGCCTGGACTAGTCTCCCATCTTTTGATGTGTCCCAAAACACCAGGCTTCCATCGTCATGGGCTGTGAGTACAAATGTGCCCGTGGGATGCCATAGGGCCTGCGTGAGCTTGGGCTTCCTTAACGTATCGACAGCCTGACGGCTGCCGCCTGGTGCGCCTGGAGGGATCTGATATTCGTAGAACCTAGTGGGCTGATTCTGCTTGAAGGAGTAAATGACAGCGCCGTGGTTATAGCCTATTAATAGCTTCCCAATGTCTCGAGGATGTAGTTGCAACGACACTAGAGTGACGGCGCGAGCTCGGGGATCTCTTTGTGTCCAGAAGTTTGGTAAGCGAAACTGTGATAGGCGCTCGCGGTCGAGGTCATAAGCATATACCTCGCCAGATTGGAGACCAAGAAAGCACCAGTCCAGCATAGGGTCAGTTAGCATGCGCGCGACAGTGCCAGGAGCTTGGACGCTAGTTAGTTTGGTGCCGGCATCGAGATCCCATATCGTCACCTCATTTTGCGTGTCGAGAGTAATCAGGCGATTGGCGCAGAATTGAATATCGGCAAAGGAGCGCGGTCGTGAAGGGACGAAGAATTTCTGAACCCTAGATTGACCGAACACATAGATCTTTCCACTGCCAAACCTAGATTCATTCGTGCCAACAGCCAGCAGGGACTGCACAGGGTCATAGGCCATACAGCTGTCCGAGAGATACGTGAGTTTTGATCTCTTAGCAAAGGCATAGATGATAGGGTTAGTGCAATACAGCATACCTTATCTGAGAATTGATCCCATATCGGGCACGCTCGTCGGGGGTGAACAATCCCGGTAAGATGTTAGCAGACAGGTCATTTTGCATGCCTGCCTGCTTGCCTCTAAGAAAGCTTGCCATCGCAAGAGAATTCGTCCGATAGACAACGCTAGAAGGCTTTCGCAAATACGCGATCTGTGAAGAGCATCAGTACACGCTCGCAGCCTAATGTCTCTCTAGCTTGTAGGGTGTGAAGCACATGCCTCGAGCATGAGCTTTGTCGGCTGACAACTATCTGTGACAGACGGCTAAGACGGCTAAGACGGAAGTGAGCGTACGTCACTCACTGCCCCTCCAACATGGTATACTTAATAAATGCATAGCCTCGTTTTGCTAACTTTAACAGAAAATTGCATGTGTCTGCCTGATTTGCAGCTGGGGGCGGCTGTATCCGCCGACCTTACCAGATCTAGTTGAGGCTGCTCTTTGAGTCTCCCCTGCTCCCTACTGAACACAATTAGGATGTTCTTTCCCCTACCTAGGTAGTTGAGCTATCTCTTGTCAAAACATACATACTGTAGAAATCGGTTAGCTAAGATGCAAATTAAATGAAAATGACTGTAAGGCCCGCAACCTTGGCAGACCTTGACGAGATCACGGCGTTGGGCATCGTCGCCATGCGCGATGATCCCGTTTGGCCATACCGATTCCCGAAGGCTGGCGAGTATCGCGATGATCATTTCAAATATAGCCGCCTTCGCTTCTGGACGTATCTGGAGAACCCCGAGAATGGGGGTTATGCAGTCATGTTGGTCGAAGCGCCTAGCAAGGAGGATGCCTCCGTGAAAAAGATTATCGCGATGAGCGTCTGGATCTTGCCCGGACATCACCTACCCAAGGCAGATGCTCTGTTACAAGGTGAACGATTCAATAATTAGCTTGCTTTACTATCGCTGGTAAAAGCTGACTGCATCAGCAGCGAAGAAGCCATCTGACCATATGGAACGTCGCGATGCCGACCCAGCTCGGCTGGCCAGGTTTACAAGGGAACTGGCGCAGGCTAGGGAGACCTACTTCAACCAGGTTTACGGGGACGCGCAGTTGGGTCTGATGGTCCTCGGAACACATCCAGATTACCGCCGGCTGGGCGCAGCCGCGATGCTCCTCAAGTGGGGCCAGGAAAGGGCAGAAGCAGAGCGAGTCGCGGTGACGTTGTTCGCCAGTCCAATGGGCTATCCACTTTATGCGAAGGTAGGCTTCATAGAGGTCGGTAAGGTTCACGTCCAGGTGGACGGAGATGACGCGTCCGTCGAACGCCCGCTTATGGTATGGGCGGGTGGTGTGAGGGCTTGGAAGCTTGAGGACACCAGCTCTATGTAAATTGTATTTCCCTTCTCACCATTGGCACTTGTAATCAATGGTAGGTCTCAAATTACGGGATTTCAGTGGTAAGGTATACGGGGATTTTCCTACTATCCGGCCGATGATTTCGGGGAGTTAGACAATCAATATGTAGTGCCAGATTACACCCGCGGCATGGGGATGTCTGCCACGGCGGCTAGGTAGTTCTAGATAGCTGTGGAGATCTGGATGCGACCTCGCAGCTCAGTAGCACTCATCGTTGTTCTCGTTACGCATATTTTCCTGATTTCGATAAAGCGGTTGTTCGGTTCTCTCGATCACCTAAAAGAGCACCAGATCTCCTTAGTAATTGTTCTCTAGCAGTGCTTGTTTTTAACCCAATATCCACATGATGGTAGTGTGGGCCGGGCGGCTAAACAAACTCGTCGAGAGTAGCAACGCAGAATGAGCGGACAGTCTTGGGCCGATGTGATCGGGCGTTGATCATAGTGCATTTAAAATAAGGGGAACCACTGCTCATATATAAGTAGACGAGGTTATCATGATGAGGCAGATTTGCTGAGCCCCTGCTTTAACTAACATAGAGTAAACGCCCGTGTCGATAGCTTTAATTGGGTTGGTGCGTAGGTACTAAGGTAATATATTCATCAAAAATCGCGAGCTACATCAGCCCGATCAGCTCTAGTCTAGCTCCTACTACTATAAGAGTTCTTAGATCCAATACATAAGTAGAAAGACTACATATGCACTACACGTTCTTTTACTTTTACTTTTTGCTTACCAGGCCGCAGCCCATGATGCCTCAGGAAAGGTGGATGACTGCTCTGGATGAGTCGCTAAGGTACAGGGACGAAAGGCCTGCACCATACTATCGTTCTTCTACACATGGAATCCACTCAGAGTTGCAGAGCACCCCCAATGACAAGGGTGCAGGAGCTTGAAGTCTATTGGGAGACTCTCGTGACAATTGCAAGTTTACCATACACGAACAGCCGTCGGTGAAAATCTCGTCAAACCAACAAAAATTGCCCCTGACAAGCCTGGTGCTCTGTAGCCACTCTGACATACAATCTTGAACAGGTACCTGCCCTCTATTCCCAACAGAAAAAACTAGGGGGCAGGTGTGGTGGTACGGAGACGGGTCAATGGTACCCAATGGTACCCAGGACTTCAAAGTGCCTGTCGAGTACATCTTTTGTCAGGATGTGGCTAGTATCCTTATGATTACAGGCTCCTGATTAGCATAGGTAGTCTTGGAGTATAATCAACAAAGTACCTTATGGCATGTCGAACCACAATTGTGAGATCTTTTGCTGCCATTCGGCAGTCAATCAGTAATAGGGGTTGAGGTAGCCTTGCTTATTAGGTACATACCAACACCTGTAGTTAACAGCAAACAGAGCCTACACCACATCTATATGGAGGTGCTACAAAGATCTAGCCAGAAATCCTTTTGAGTATCAGTCACCTGTCCACTCATCCATGTCTAGCTTGATTCCTCATTCAGAGATGGTACAAAGCTGTGATGATGCTCCCTTATCTTCCATTTACCTCCCTCATAGAACACATGTGACGCGAACTGTCCCGTTTCTCATGCTCTTGTAGGATGGTAGCACACAGAAATGGATTTTTCCTTTTAGTTGCTCACTGGTCCGGAAGATTTTGGTGGTGGCTCAGTACAGACAAACGGCAAAATTAAGAACATGTCTGTTACCTTATTATTCATCTAGTTGTGTTTCTATGATACTCTTATATTCCTGGTTTATACTCATGCAAATGTTCATGGTTCTTGGACCCAAATTGGTGTTCAAGTCGAGGCTGCCCTTCATGGCCAGTTCTAAGGGGCGTGGTAGATACCCTGGACTCTCCGGCCTCTTACAGTCAGCGGTGCTTTTCTATGGGGATACAGGGACCACACACCGGCTTTCCTTCCCAGTCGAACGGGAAGCAAACCTTTCCGTCTCACTTCACTTCTCTCGGCGTCTACAGGACCGGGCCTAAGCCATACGGCCTCTATCTTTCGTGACTCAAGTTTGCTAGCATATGTGACAAAGACCTCAGATGGCCAGACCTACCTCCATGTAACTGTGATTCTGTTCAAGCTTCCTATTGCGTGGCCAGACACAAGTTCTCCCTTCGGTAATACTACACCTCTTGTCTACAACAACAAACCAGCAGCAACAAATCGTGGCCTACCTAATATGCCCTATCTCATCTGGCCCGCCAGCCAACCCACTCTCGTGCCACGACATTTGCCAGTTCTGGGTAGTCCATACCAGAAGGTTACCCTTAAGCCACCCAATATGGGCTTTTTCCATTTGTCCAACACAAACAATATTATAATTACCCCATCCTCTCCCACCAAATACGTACGGAGCAATGTGCTGTTCATTAATCACTATTCAAGCTTTCATCACCCTGAATTCGACCTCCAGATCCAGAAAAACACGATATTGCCTACTATACTACTAGAAATACTTGTATCCGCAGCCACAATGACTGAGGCAGTACCGGACCAGACACTATACGACTCTCAACCTCCTTTACAAATATCTCTCGCACCCCTGCCCAACGAGGGCTTTAATCCCCCCCTATCATTCTACGAATTTTTACCAGAGCAGTCTCCCGAGGGAACTAGAGAAATGTTGATTGTAAACCTTCAAGAACTAGCGGCCCTGAGGCAGCTAACACAAGAAAGAGACACCCAACTCGCTCAGGCGAGACAAGACATCCACAACCGAGACATGCAACTCTCACTAGGCACGGCCGACCTCAGATCAGCGTACACAGAACGAGACAAGGCCAAGAACGAGCTGGTCGCCCTCCGGGCGGCCATGGCTCAGACAAGAGAAGACTTGCGCGCTTCGCAAGCCCAATACGACCTTGTTGTCGCGACCGCTAGTGAAGGAAGAAGGAAGGCAGAGGAGATGGAAACGGGGTTGGAGTTGAGGCTCGTCAGCGCGCAAATTGAATGTACACGATCCGCTGTGCTCATAGGGGAGCTCCTGCAGGAGCTTCAGACATTCACCGCCGCGTGTGCCCGGGATGGCATCGCCATCCAGCAGTTGCGGCTGGGGCAAGCTGAGCTTCAGGCCCGGTTGCATGTAAGACGCTTCGTTATCCCCTTTGCCTCCTTCTTCTTTCACTTTCATATCATTCTATATCCTCCACACGATGTTATCCTCCCTCGTCGAAACCACGGTTTTCTGATTGGAAGTCTTTAGATCGCCCAAGCCCAGATCGTGGAGCTACAAGCTACCCAACCGAACTCGGCGGCGGAGATAGGGGAAGACCGGGGGCAGGAACAGCGGGAGCTTAATGAGACGATAATCCTACCTCTAGGGGGAGGGAGCGGGCCTGAACAATTAGCTGATGAAAGCATGCCGCCCGAATATCCCTCTTGGTCACCGACATAAACCCCTCTTCCCTTACCATCAAAGGAATAGATAGTTGTTACCGATTTTGCTCGAGACCAAAGTCTACTCCCCTCCGACGATTACATTAGCCACAGGTGTTGAGCCCGTACAGAGAGGCGGAGCACAGAGATAGATAGATAGTTGAATACAGATTCGTATTATTCTTCTCTTCCACGATCTTTCTCACTTAGCCACGCCATAGTCCACTTGTAAACCGGCCATTGAACGGCGTTTACAAGGAAAGCCCTCACGCTGCAGACTGCCAACCCGCGGAAAAACGCGCGGGATCCTTCCGCTATATATAGTTCCCTGGCGATCTGCGTAGCGCTTTTCCGTTTGAGCGCCGTGCCCCCTGTGGGTACCATCGTCGTCGCAACTATGTGCTCCTGAGTCTGGACGCACGTTTTCACGACGTCGAGCGGAAAGACGCTAACCCACGTCACGACTCCTGCTACGCCGCCACACAGGATATCTTTAAACGCTACCTGGGCGAGAGGCAGTTTTGTGCTAGCGCTGCCCGGGATACTTTCCATGTCGCCTGGCGCAAGAGACGGCACTGAGCGTTCCAGTTTTCGTGTGAGAAGGGAGGTCATTAGACGATCTCCCAGTTCGTAGGCCCAGAAATAGAATCCATAGCCGATGCTATCACGAAGCGCCGTGACCACACCTCCGTGAAACAAGCCCCGCGTCCCCTCCGTTCGCCAGATGGTTTTGGCTATATGCCAACTAGATGACGGAGGCGTTGCTACTGCTGATGAACCCGGTGATGACGGAGATGGCTGGCTGGTCGCGGGTAAAGAAGCTAGTTGCGCCCTGCATTTTATCAATTCTGTCGGCGTGTTGATGACCGAAGTTACGAGGCCGCCTGCGGCGCCCGCGAGCCACGTTGTCCAAAGGTTGGAACCAGTTGTGTTATAAACAGCATTCGTACTAGCGGTAAAGGCTTGAGAAGGAGTGGAGGGCTGAACAGCATGGTTCAAAGCTTCCTCCGCCCGGTTATAGACCATAAAAAGGAGAGCATTGAGAACACCGACGCCAAGGCTCGGGGCCGCTACCCCAGCCAAGGGAGATTTTGCTTGAAAATTTCGGGTAATGAGAGATGATAAAGGCGATGAAGTCCCCTGTAAGTGTGTAGGTGATGAGGATAGGAACTGGGAAGACTTAGGAGGCCCTGATAGGGTAGGCTTAACCGGCACGGTCTGTGATCGTGACTGAAGCTGCACTTTCCTTCGGTCTAATGGGTTGCCAGCTATGACTCCGAAGACGCCACTGATCCAGCCTGCCCAGAAATCATCAGAGAAGGTGATAGAGAAAGCTGAGGCAAGGTACGACCGAGTGTCCTCATATGTTGCCATATTGGCTTACTAATAATCAATGAAGATTAATCAAGGTGATTCAAGCTTTGATGCCCAACAGGTCTGTGTCAGCACAACAGCATGTCAGCGACTGAAACTGGTCATTTTCCAAGGATAATCACACTGGACAACTGATGGAGTGTAGTCGATAGCAGCAAGAACACATTTCCACATGGCATGTCAATTCGTTGTTCGCTGTATCGCTAAGTAGTAACAATACAAGACGTACGTGCATACCACATGCATATAACAATGGCGATAGAGCTGAAAAGTAGCTCATCCCGATCGACTAGCCATAACTATCTATACTCTTCTCATCCACACGCCCGCCGATAGTTTGGACCTAAGCCTGCGGCATTGAACCCCTCCTTTACTAGCGGGTAGGGCGGCTATTATGAGAATAAGATAACGGCGAACAGGAAGGGCAATCCGGTCCGGCGGCGGGGTGGAGCCATCGATTTTAGGTCAGCTTAAGGTCTTGGTAAAGTACTTCGGTACAAGCTCTGCAATTTAACACGGTAAAATATGTGAAATGGTCGACGCTTATATTGCTCTCAAGCTATTCCTCTGTAACTATTCGTAGATTTGACAGCTGGTCCCAAGAGTGATTGCAGATACGGAGTACTTAAGTACCTACGTAGCCTAGCAGAGGTCCCAGGGCAGGAGGGAGTGACAGTCTTCCGCAGTATCCCACAGGGGTAGCAAGTCATGTGATTTGGTGTCTAGTCCACTGCCTAATGCGGCAATCAGAAATCGCCACACGTCGCGTCAACGCGCCTGCCTCGAAAGTCAACAATACCCACCTACCCGGATACGTGGGAAGACCTTAGCTTGCCTCTGCTTAGCAAGCCACCACTTGATAGATAGATAGATAGCTCCAACACCAATATACCCACCAATGTCGCCTTCGCGACAAGAAGCAAGCACTCCTTTACCCCTGTTCTTTTCCACTCTAGATCTCGGCGTGAAAACCTGGGCCGACCAGGACGATTAAAAGCATTTCCAATGTATGTGACAAGAGCCCGATTGAAACGATCTTGTCCTGACTTAATTTCTGTCTAGGGCGACTCCCGCCACCCCAGTGACTAAGCCCAAGCCCAACACGACTCCCGGTAAACGTCTCATATCGCAAAAGTCGGTTGACCAGCTATACAAGCCGTTCAAATGCCCCGGTTCCGCCACGAGGCGCCCGCAACCGACCGGCCAACTCGCAAACGGAGAAAGGTTGATTACAAGGGCGCCGACGGTGACGATTCAGCTGACAAACCATACACCAACGCCGACCGGCTAGCTCTCGCCAACAGAGATGTCAACCGATTCCCCGTGTTCCAGGCCAAAGACAAAGACCAGGTGTTTAGGAAGGCCTTCGCCGTACCGTTGATCAATAAAAACGCCGCCGGTTACAACCCCAACCGCCCCCCGCCCACCCTCGGCCTGCGACAAGGAGCCGCGTTTGTCGCAAAACCCTTGCATGACCCCAGTGGCGAGTTCGCCATTGTACTTCATGATCCTACGATCGACGATAAACCAAAAAATGGCATCAAAGTGGCTGAGAGTAATGCGGACGAAGAGTCGAAAGCAAAGCTGGATGCACCCCTCGTTCATAAGAGTCTAGCCGAGATACTTGGTATTAAGAAAAAGGTCGAAGGAGAGCACCCTAGGGTCCCTGTTGTTATCGATCCGAGACTGGCCAAAGTCCTGCGACCACATCAGATCGAGGGCGTCAAGTTTATGTACAAGTGTGTGACGGGCATGATTGACGAGCAGGCCAACGGCTGCATCATGGCCGACGAAATGGGTCTCGGAAAGACATTACAGTGCATCACACTCCTGTGGACTCTATTAAAGCAGTCCCCCGATGCCGGCAAGACTACAATCCAGAAAGCAATTGTTGCTTGTCCTTCTAGTTTGGTCCGAAATTGGGCCAACGAACTGACAAAATGGTTGGGAGCAGATGCCATTACGCCTTTCGCTATTGACGGTAAGGCGACAAAGGAGGAGCTAACCCGACAGCTACGACAGTGGGCTATATCAACGGGTCGCGCGGTGACCCGTCCCGTTATCATCGTCTCGTATGAGACGCTACGATTGAATGTGGAGGAGTTGAAGAACACCAAAATTGGCCTGATGCTATGCGACGAGGGTCACCGTTTGAAGAACGGTGACAGCCAGACATTCACGGCCCTTAATAGTTTGAATGTCAGCAGACGCGTCATCCTCTCTGGCACACCCATCCAAAATGACCTATCAGAATATTTTGCCCTCATCAGCTTCGCAAACCCTGGCTTGCTTGGCTCGCGGCTGGAATTTCGTAAACGATATGAGATACCCATTCTTCGGGGACGAGACGCCGATGCCACGGAGAAAGAGCGCCAAAAAGGCGACGAATGTCTGGTAGAGCTGCTTGGTGTGGTCAACAAGTTCATCATTAGACGAACTAACGATATCTTATCAAAATACCTGCCTGTCAAGTACGAACATGTCGTGTTCTGCAATCTGGCTGATTTCCAATTGGATCTATATAACTACTTCATCAAAAGTCCAGACATTCAGGCGCTGTTACGTGGTAAGGGAAGTCAACCCCTCAAGGCCATTGGTCTCCTAAAGAAACTCTGTAACCACCCCGACCTTCTCAACCTTGCGGAAGATCTCCCTGGTAGCGAACAGTACTGGCCTGAAGACTACGTTCCGAAGGACGCCCGAGGCCGCGACCGAGATATCAAGCCTTGGTACTCGGGGAAGATGCAGGTGCTCGATCGTATGCTTGCACGGATCCGACAAGATACGAACGACAAGATCGTACTGATCAGCAACTACACCCAAACTCTTGATTTATTTGAGAGACTCTGTCGTCATCGTGGATATGGTTCATTCCGGCTCGACGGTACCATGGCTGTAGCTAAACGTCAGAAGCTGGTCGACAAGTTCAATGACCCTGAGGGCAGCGAATTCGTTTTCCTCCTATCAAGTAAAGCTGGTGGTTGTGGTCTCAACTTAATCGGTGCAAACCGCCTGGTCCTCTTCGATCCAGACTGGAATCCAGCCGCGGACCAACAGGCGCTGGCTCGTGTATGGCGTGACGGACAAAAGAAAGACTGCTTCGTCTATCGGTTCATTGCGACGGGCACCATAGAGGAAAAGATTTTCCAACGACAATCTCACAAGCAGTCACTATCAAGTTGCGTCGTCGATTCTGCTGAAGATGTGGAACGCCACTTCTCACTCGACAGCTTGCGCGAACTGTTCCAGTATCGCCCCGGTACCCGCTCGGACACTCATGACACCTTCAAGTGCAAACGATGTAAGTCTGATGCGCCTCGCCAGTTCATCAAGGCGCCTGCTATGCTATATGGTGATACCAGTACTTGGAATCACTTCGCGAACGAGGGTCTTGCGACTATCCAAGACCTCTTGCTTAGACAAGAATGCGGTGAGAAGGAAGTATCGGCTGTCTTCCAGTACATTTCACATTGAGACGTAGCTTTTTTGCTCAGGTACACAGTTTTGGCAATCGCTAAGATTCGAATGATGGCGTAATGAGGCGAACATGGCGCTTACTTGGGACATTGCTACGTTTATTTGCTTTTGATGACACGAGCATTATATAGAGCTAGAGCTAAGACGACTTCTACACTTGTATCAGCATGGCGTATGGCGAACAGTAGGTCATTAATAAAGGCATTCGATTTTGCAACCTCTTCTTTGGATGTGCTCCGTATTTCATATTGTCAGTTGTGGTTCCCAAGGTCGAATATGAGGTTCCATCAGCACGCACGGGTGTTTGGGTGGATGGCAGGTCGGATAGTGCAGCTCTTACCAACAGATGCAATGGGTTAACTGCTTGTTGGTACGGATTGCATATGTAATTCGTGACCTGAATTATCTGTTGGCTTCAACCTGGGGACACCAGGCTCATCCTATATTGAAATTAAAATCGCGCCTTGGCACACTTTGGCTCATGAATGTCAACAGGGTTTCTCACTAATCTCTCCCATGTTCAGTGTGCGGCGTAGATGTCAAATACATACATCCGCCATGTTGATCTATCCAGATTTCCTAGTATGATTGGGTGCTGAGAATCCAATTTTGTGTTTACAAGGCGGTGGTGGGTTAGGCTTATTCCCCGTTGGTTCACATGTTTTCACTCGTGCAGCTTCGTGATTTGTTCTATCATCGTGTATCGTTTTGTATCATGTACTCTACTTACCGCGTGAACGAGTGAGCAGCTCGCTTCGAGGGTTTATAGTCAGACTCGTCAGAAAAATTCACCTAGGCTTCGTTTACGCGGCGTTGTCTCGAGAACACCAGAAGCTACCCGGAGGAGAAAGGGGTTCTCCTGTTTCTCCCATCCTTGCTCGATCTCATCCGCATCCCGATATAGTAACATGATATAGTAAAATCATGCTCAACGAGACCCAATGCGACGATGCCTGAAAGCTCGCACCCGTTTCTCAAACCCGAAGAGAAGTCTGTCTGCGAGCCCGGCGACACGGTTCTCGTCAGGTGGTATGCGGGCGTCATCCCTGAGGGCGAAGAGGATACTGGGTTCTATACTACGAAGATGATGTTCGATGTTTTTCTTCTAGATTATCGGAGTAGTGATTTTACTTATAAGTTGTTGGGTATGTTGCATGATTCTCTATTAGACTCTTCGTTAGGCTGTACATCTTTCTTTTCCGCGATATTTTATAGCCTAAGCGTGGTGCAGAGCTTAAAGACATAGCCATTTCAATCTACCTTTTACCTAGTATGTTTTATCTGTGTATGTGAGTAGCCCCTTTCTTCTACCCTTATTCTATCCTCGCTTCACCCACCTATCTATCTTGTGTCCCCTCAGGCCTCGACCTCATTAGTAAGCCGCCAACAACATTGTTAACTTACAATGCTCCCCAGTTCTAGATAGCACGGCGATCTCGTTCTTAAACGGCTCGGACGAAGGCGTATAAGTTAAAACCAGGGGCTACGGGCCACACCCTCACGGGCCACTTAACCCAATACAGTTAAACCCTTATATAAAAACGGGTAAAATAGCTAAAAATAGTAACTAATTAGTATTATAAAGAGAATTTATTATATAATTT
>NPFG01000480.1:0-27781 GCA_002288965.1 Xylaria sp. MSU_SB201401
TCTAATATTAAAAAAATATTATTTAATTATTTAAATTTAAATTTAATTAATAAGTTTTTATATTTTATTATTATTCTATTTATTTATTTATTAATAATTATTTAGGTTTTCGAATAGTATTTTGCCTTTAAATAATAATATAATTAACAAATTTAGTAATTCTTTTGCTAAAAATATCAAAAATAATTTAACAGGATCCGATTCGGAAAATAAATTTTTTATAAATTTAACTTTAATATCTACTAAAAAAAAACCGCTATTTATTTAAAAAAAGATTTATTACTTTAAAAGGTTAGTACTTTATTTATATTTATTTTATATTATTACTAATAATATAATTATTATAAGTTAATCTTTTAAAATATTAGAAAAATAACGCTTTTCAATTTCTAGTATTATTAATTTTAGCTAAAAATATTTAGCTATTCTAGCTACTTCTACTTCTATTAAATAGGTTTTTTCTATTACTAATAATATAATTACTAAAAATAAAAATAAACTTAGTTCTAAAATAGTTCAAGCTTTAATTTTATTAAAAAGCTAGAAATTAACAAATTTAAATGATTTAATTATCAAAAATACCAAAGATTTACAAGTTAAAAACAAGGAGTAAAAGGATATTTATTATATATTAATTTTAGATATATTTTTATATTTATTTTATTATTAATAATATAAAATTATATATAAAAATCTATTTTTAGAAATACTACTTTAGTAAATTAGTATACTACTATTAGTATTAGTATATACTATAATAGTATTAGTACTAGCTAGTACTATACTACTATAGTATTAGTATTACTAAATACTACAGTAGTACTACTAATTTGCAACCCTGGCTCTTGGTCTAGGTAGATGACAAAGCCACGTCATCTCGCTATTCCACAATCCGAAGGAGAGTAAAGCGGTCTATACTACAGCTTCAAAGGAAGCGCATAATAGAATAGCTAAATTATACGCAACATGGACAACACTGTTCTCGCGACCAAACCCTACCACCCCAATAGACGCGACCTTCTCCTTTCGATTCAATACCTTACTACCACAGCTCTGGCACCTCAAGAGCTCGAGCTGTACTTGTCCCTCGGAATAACGGAGGGTAGCAATAAGATAATGAAGCTCGCGGTTGGCCACTTGGCCGCTCTCTTTCGTAAATTTCATGATGCGGCGGCAGCTGTACGTACAACAGTAGCAGCTAGGGATGCAGGATAGGTTACGGCCTCACTGGAGCGCGATATCATCCAAAGAAGCCTGATTCTTAAATCCTCAATCGACGAGTGCGGGTGTATGCTAGTATATTTGTACCTCCATCTTAGACGCCTCGTGCGTGCATCTCACGAGCGGCGTGTGCATATTGGTGAGAAGAAAACAGCAACATTGTGAAAATGGGGAAAGCAGCAGTGTTCTGGAAATCTACCTCGAAGATCATTGAAAGCGATGGCGGCTGGTTCAAGAGTGGGCTAGCCTTCCCCCTTTTCCGAGCTCGAGCCTAGATATGACTCGTCAAAGTTCAAACCCTAACGAGCCTTGGCCTATGCCCTCCTCAAGCACAGACGTTACCGACACGAATAGCACTAGCGATGGTAATAGACAAGATACCCATGCTCCCAAAAGCCAGCCATCCTTTCAAAGTCTTGACGACCTCTACACTCTGTTGGATGCCTCGGTCAAGTGTGTCCACAGCGTGGGGCGTCCAATGGCTGATGCTTTCAACGAAGAAAACCGGCAGAAAAGTATACAAGAAGACGCAATGGAGAACAAGGAGAATGAGGCTAGAACGGACATTTTGATTACGTTGTTACAGCTTCGCGCTGCTGCTCGGAACTTTCGCCGTGCGATCAAGGCTGAGCACACATTCAAGAAGCAATGTGAGATTTTCGCGTAGTATAGGGCAGTGATCAAAGAAGAGAGCAAGAAGATGTTGGCAGTATGCGTTTGAATGCGAGCAGTATCGCAACAGTAAAGACGATGAGTATCGGCGAGCATATTCTGCTTACTATTGCCATTGGATGAGACAGAGGAGGATTGGTTGATTTGCACTGAGATTAAGGGACACGAAGTGTCGATAAAGGCATCGTTGTCTTTACATCATCCTCCATCAATTGGACGAGGATAGGATATCTCACATAGGCTAATTTCAAACTAAACCCTCTGCTTCATCAATTAATTCATGGCATGCATGTTGTTCGATTGCATTTGTTGGATCTGAGCAGTGGTCATAGAACGTGCAGGGCGTGGTACGGTACAGCCACGATGCACAGACCATTGTGCCGCTCGGTTAGCACCCGTCAGCGCCGCAGCCCGGCCGCCGCCCTCGCTAGCCATGGACCCACGCCATGATGTTATGCTTCAACCGCTGAGAATCAGGTACCTCACTGCGAACAAACGCGCCTTCGGTCTCTCATACTAAATAGCTTAAACTTAACAAACAGGGCATCATATATAGTTCAAGTTATAATTCTATAATCTCCTCACGAAACGCACGAAACAAAAACGGGATACCCTCAATTGAACCCTTGGATCCCCGCACATCTAATAGCTAGATTAGGTACCTAGTCTTTCTTCATACTTGCCATGTCGATATTCTCATTACTATCCGACATCCTCCCGATGATATTACCGTCCGACATATCGGTGGTCAAAGCGGCGGACCTCGAGACGCAGCGGGAGGAGAAATCTAGGGACTCGCCTATGAGCCGGCAGGGTGCCATCATTGGCAAGAGCGATCGGATGTGTGCTACGGGTAAATGCGCCGCTTCCGCTGGGCAATCAATCCTGCGTGTGGCGTTGAGCTGATATTGAGTCTTGAATGAAAAAGTGATGCGGGCTAAACCACATTGCTCTTCGGCGGTGCATCATCATGGTGAACAAGGTTGGTTTTCCCCTCCTCACCTTTCTCACGTCTCATACATACACATATCCATACATTGATACATATATCGATACATACATCATTACATATAGTCTCATATATTTGATATGTTTAATATCTCTAACATGTCTAATACTGATAATGACGACATAGAAACCATCATATACGCGGCCTCCGGCAAGGGGATCCTCGTGACGAATAAAAGCGACCGGCTCCAGCGTCACGAGCTAAGCGCTGGCGACTTCGCCTTCGTCCCGCCCTGGACGGAACACCAGGAGCTCAACGAGACTGATGAAGACGTTGTCTGGATCCTCATCCGCAGTGGTCCGGAGCCTGTGGTTGTGTGGCTTGAGGGGTGGGATGGGAAGACTGTGAAAGCTGATGCGCATTGAGGGAATGTAGGGGATAGGGATGGAGGATGAGAGGTGGGGAATAAGAGATGAGGGGGGAGTAATGAGGGATGGGGGACAAGTGAGTGGTTGAATGGACGGTTCAATGGATAAATAATGGATAAACGAAGAATACGAAGCGATTTTAAAACATCACGGCATATAGTACAGGGATATTTCTGTTTTGTCTATCATTACTACCTTGAGTTATAGATTAGATAGTCTATATTCTACAGTCACCAGACAATAGAATCCGTATAATCAATGGTGATATAAACAGTGGTATAAACACTAAGAGTATACGGATTCCATTGTCAAACGACTGTACTATGGTCTAGGTTGCTTGCAAGACTGGCGAGTGACGGCCGCGAGATATGCCGAGCTGTCCTTGCCGTCGAAGGCTTGCGCGTGGTCGAGCCCATCAAACCATATTACCTCGATGCCGTTCCGCTCGAAGCGTACCCCGGGAACGCTCGCTGCTAGGATTCGCGAACCGGTCGTGTCCGGGGTCTTGTCCACAGATATCCAATCTCCGTCATTCAAGAGGTACTGCAACACTGTCCGTGTGTCGACTATCAAGTCTCTTTCTGCGAGACATACAGTCACCTTCCGTGCTCGAGTTGTAGACTCCTGTCCTGAGATTTGTAATAGGTCCTCTTTCCAGGCGATGTTGTCTTTCCAGAAGAAATGACGCCCCAGGCAGTGCGCTACGCCTGGGTCCATGCTCGCAAAGTACCATAGCAAATACTCGTTGGCACCGCGCGGTTTGCGCCGCGTGAAGTTGTAGGCGACATCTGGCAAGTGCAGCAAGATGCAGACAGGATCGGTCAAGATGACAGATTGAATGCGCGGGTTTAGAAGGGGTGATTTAAGCATGTGCGTGGCAAGCACGGTTCCGTATGAGTGACCGAGGACGGCGAATTTATCCCACCCATGCGCGGTTAAGATGAGCGTGATTTCATGAAGGAATTCGGTCTGACTCAGGGGTGCACCCGTCAATCGCGCAGACACTGGCAGATACTCCAGCGCAATGATACCGACTTGATCACCTTCGATAGAAGCATCGTTGAGATCCGTCAAGTACTCCGTGTACGGCCACAGGCCTATGCCGATTCCATGCAGTACAACAAGGGGCAGCTTATCTTTCGCAGTGTGCGGTCGGTACCAATAACTCAGCTGAGAAACAGACCGTCTTGCAGCGAACAAGGACTGAAGGCGCAGCGGAACCACCGAGGGGGAGGGTTGCGCGTAGTGTCTGAACCCCCGACGAGAAAGTATCAAGTGCGTGAGGAAATCTACCACACCTACAGTGAGATACCACACCACACTCCTATAGCGGACCTCGATCTCATCAAGCGTCAACCGCAGACTGCGCGCTTCACCTCGTCCCGGCGGCAGCGGACGGCTAAGGCGCTTCTCGACCTCGAGGACATACTCGTCGAGTTCTTCGAGCTCCTCGGTTGTCTCGTTGCCGGGATGTCTGTCGAAGAAGGCCCACGAAAGAAACTCGCGTACGTTATCCTCGCAGATGTCGGATTCCTTGGCCCCGAGGAACCATTTCTGCAGGTAGCCCGTGATGTCAGGGATGTTGTCTAGACATCGCAAGAAGAGTGCCCGGCGTTCTGCGCGGGGCAGGAGGGGTGGATGCTCGGCTGCCTGTTTCAGACGGCGGTTGTATGGGCGGTAGATGGATAGCGCGTAAAGGATGTCAGCGATGGTGTATCCGATTGCGATCTTGCCTGGCCAGGATAGTGCTGCTTGCGCACCCTTGAGTGTGTGGAGTGTGAGGAGGTATGCTAGGCATATTGGTGTTGTGTGTTGTATGCTGAAGATGGCTATCCGGATGAAGACATATTCCGGGAATGAGGTTCCGATCATTCTCTGTGCATGTAGTGAGTGAATGAGTGAGTGGACGAGATACGTAGTGAATGAATAACTGTTTAAGTGACAGTGATAAAGACTCAAAGGTTGGGCTCTTTACCTGGATCGACAATTTAGACGGGTTTAGTACAGTGACATAAATACTAAAGAGGTGAGGCTGCTAACCTAGCGAGGTGCTATGACCTGCCTAGTAGTAGGTAGGTGCTTACGTACTCTGTATGTTGGTACGTACCTACCTACCTAGGTATCTACATCTACTGTAGATCTTTCCCTATCTAGCGCTTGCTTGTCACCCAGTCGATGGAAGAAAGGCGATTGGTACTTCATTCCTAGGATAACTGATAACAAGCTCAACGTTTGGGGGGTTCCATGTCAAAAGAATAGCCACTGCATGCAGTACGCAACAAAAATCAGAAACATTCTAGCGACCGTAGGAATCGAACCTACTCCTCTCAGATTTCACATGGCGGGCTACTTCGCTAAGTGTGCGTCATTACACCAAAGTCGCCATTTGTTACTATGGCAAGAATCTAATGTTCTATAGAGCGTGCCGTCAATTATCTATCGATGCCAGATTTAGGTTGCTACGCACGTATAGATGTCAAAAGCGGCGGTATCTAGGTATTCTGGGAGCTGGAAGTGCGCTATCCGCGGAGTCGGCCTCCTAGGCTGAGATAGCTGCCCCCTTCTCACTCCGACTCCCTAGCTCTCTGGCACCTTCAAGTGCCTCGCATCATCTGGGAAATGGCCTTCACTTGCGCCGTGACGATCAGAAAAGGTCTTCGAATACACAGAGGGTCATGTCCCGGTGGAGTGTCGCTCCTGGATACACGCGCGGTCGTCCATCATGATCTTGACGACTCCATGTTATAGGAGTCGACCGGTTTCCAGTCACGACGCAAGATAGCTAGGGTACTCTCCACTTGTTCTCTTGTGCCATTGTGTCATGCACATCTCAACGGCGCGTTGAGAGCTCGGCAGCTTTGAGTTCTAGCCTAACTAATGGTGCCCATCGAATATAGCGACCTTTAACAGCGCGTAGATGGGGAGGCGCAACGGTATCGGCAGCCTTCGCTTAGAAAAATCCAGACTAGACACGTGTCTTTTTATTCCTTGTTGACTTCAGTCGTCGTAGGGGCACCGCGTAATGTCTTCGCTTCGTGTCCGAGAGCAAGCCTGTCGAAGAGGTAGTACGATGTGACGAGAAGAATCGGCATGGCGATCATGACGCGCGTGTACTTCGATGCCGCTTGCTTGTACGCTGCGCTGGATGTGTCTACTCGTGGAGGCCGTGTCGGGGGTGCGCGCGATACGGGTGGTTGTCTGTAGGGGAGCTGAGATGTTGGAGGTTTCGCCATCGTTGGGAAATAGTCGTCGGGTTGATTCAACCTTTGGTAGGAATATTAGCTGTCAGTTGAGTGAGCATTTTCGCAACCCCAATCTGGTAGTTGGAGTAAGTGGAGTAGTGATAGTTCCACTTTGGCGGCTGCCAAGCCACAATCTTCTTGTTAACCTATGTGTAGCAATAGAGAGGATTTTACAAGAACCAGCCTTTGGTAAATTTAACTCAAAAGTCGCTCCAACAGAGGGCAGAGAAGAAAGAAAAAGGCTTTATATAGAACATCAGTCCCTAACCCGAATCATGGAAGGTAATGAGTCCCAACATGCGGCGACCTGGTGTAATGCTTGTAACATGCTCAGAAGTAACCCGCCATGTGAAACTGAGAGTAGGTAGGTAGAAGGTTCGATTCCCACGGTTGCCAAACCTAACCCGTTGTGATTTTGTTTTATTCTCTGCGTCTGTCCCTCAGACAGACTGGGTTGGTTTATTTTGGCCACGATGATGGAGAAATATGCGATTACTGATAAGATCCTGGGTGGGCAGTATGCTGTACACGTATTAACTATTTGTGGAAACATAGGAGTCCATGGATATGGCGGGGTTGTCACCGCAGGTCAAGGCTGTTTTGTCAATCTCCGTACACGGAGGCTACGGCTTATCGATAGCGCGATAACAAGACTCGCTCATTCACCCCACCATCCCAGCTGTCTGACTTGGCAGGGCAATAGCTTGTCGACGACGGAAAAAAGTTGAGGGGCGCCCTTACTTGATGAAGTCTTGAAGCAATAAATTCCCTCGCATGTCCCAAGATTTATTCTACTGGCCTTGAGGTCAGAAGGCTATCTCGATTTCCTTCTCAGCCATCAGGCCTGGCTTTCTTTACACCATCATGCCTTACGAAATCCTCGTTGGACAGCCATGCTTTGCCGCCTGGCAGTCCCAGAAGCTGCTGGACGGCATTGCTAAGGTGAGCCAAGCCAAGGTGAAGAGTATCACTGGCTCTTGGCTATACTACATCCATCTCAACAATCCAACAGACGTTGGCGAGATTAAATCTTTCCTCGGAATCTCAGGCATACATGGGGCTCCTCAAGGAGCTCCCGGGGCCAAAGATGTCTACATCACACCTCGAACTATGTCACCCTGGAGTTCACAGGCCACAGCGATCGCCCAAGTCTGCGGGCTACGCAATGTTGTCCGTGTAGAAAGGGGTCGTCTGGTCAACGTTGAGTTCGAAAGCCAATCGGGGGAGGTGGAATTTACCTCGTTCATGGATGTACTCTATGATCGGATGACGGAGACGTATAGCGCAACCCAGCCACACCCAGAGAGTACGGTGTTTGCAGAGGGCACCCGTGGCCCGCTTGTTGTTGTCGACATTTTTGCTGATTCTCGGGGCCCTATTGCCGCCCTCACGGAATATAGCAAGGAGAACGGGTTAGGTCTCGATGACAGCGAGATCCAATATCTGATCGAGGTTTTCAAGAGCCTCGGACGTCCACCCAACGACATCGAATTGTTCATGTTTGGCCAAGTAAACTCAGAGTGCGCTTCTCGCTTTCCATCTCTTTATGATTTGTGTCTAACTCGTAACGATTAATAGGCACTGTCGCCACAAGGTCTTCAATGCCAATTGGACCATTGATGATAAACGCAAAGTTGGAAGCCTATTTGAGATGATCAAAAACACACACAAGAGAACATCAGATTTCACTGTGTCAGCTTACAGCGACAATGCTGCGGTCCTTCAAGGAGAGCCGGCTGCTTTCTGGGCTCCCGATTACCAGACTGGAACCTACAAGCTCACCAAGGAAGTACTACACATGCTTGCGAAGGTTGAGACGCACAATCACCCGACCGCTATATCGCCTTTCCCTGGGGCGGCAACTGGATCTGGAGGAGAAATCCGCGACGAAGCCGCTGTAGGCAGAGGATCAAGGACAAAGGCGGGTCTATCCGGATTCTTCGTTTCTGACCTCCGGATACCGGGACACGAGCAACCGTGGGAAGCTGATATTGGCAAGCCGTTCCACTTTGCGAGCAGCCTCGATATCATGCTGGAGGCACCTATCGGCTCTGCACGGTATAACAATGAATTTGGCCGACCTGCATTGACTGGAGTCTTCCGCACTCTCTTGACAAATGTTGATGATGACTGGAGGGGTTACCATAAGCCTATTATGCTAGCTGGTGGTCTCGGACAGGTCCGACCACAACATGCCCTCAAAAGCCCCGACGACGTTCACGAAGGAGCTCACGTCATTGTTCTTGGTGGCCCCGCCATGCTCATTGGTCTCGGCGGTGGTGCTGCGTCAAGTAGCAATTCAAGTGAAGCCACAGCTGAGCTGGACTTCAACAGTGTTCAACGTGGCAACCCCGAAGTTGAACGACGAGTTCAGGTACGTCCCAGAGTCTGCCCCTGCAACACTACAGCACACCATGGGCTGTTGCTCCCTCATTTCCTGGCTATTTCGTTATTCTCCTTCATTGTTCCACATCGCGTTAACCCCTCCCGCAGATGGTTGTTGACACTTGCGTTGCTCTGGGCCAAGAGAATCCGATTGCTATGATTCACGATGTAGGCGCAGGTGGGCTATCCAATGCGTTACCAGAGCTAGTCAAAGATGCGCTAGGCGGAGGCAAATTTGAATTGCGTCAGGTTGCGAGTGCTGATGACAGCATGAGTCCCCTCCAAATCTGGTAAGTCTTTCTTTGGTTGGCTGTTAATTTCGCTACCTGCTTTACTGTTGAGCTTTTGTGCAATCCGTGAGGGCTTGCATCTAACAGTTCATTAGGTGCTGTGAAGCTCAGGAGCGATACGTACTGCTGATCAACAAGGATCGTATCAACCGTTTCACCAGTATCTGCAAGCGAGAACGATGTGGCTTCTCCAACGTGGGTACACTTACCACTAGAGATGGAAGCGGAAGTGCTCGCTTGATATTACAGGATCGCGAAACTCCGTCTCAACCACTGCCGATCGACCTGCCAATGGATGCTCTTTTCCCTCCCGGTCGGAAGCAAGAACGAGTCGACAAGACCGCTAACAGAAATCTAAAACCATTCGATTCTGCTTCCAGCCTGAAGGAAAAGCACGGCGCCTCGGGTCTCTCTGAATTGATCACACAGGCTACGCGACTTGTTTTCTCTTTACCGTCTGTTGGTTCGAAGATGTTCCTCATCACGATTGGAGACCGAACTGTCGGCGGTCAGGTTGTGCGGGATCAGCTTGTCGGTCCTTGGCAGGTACCCGTAGCAGACGTTGCTGTCACGTTGACTTCCTTCGCCGTTGACGAACAGCCTCGAATTGGAGAGGCCATGGCGATGGGTGAAAAGGCAACCCTAGCACTAATCTCACCGGCAGCATCTGCGCGCATGGCAGTTGTCGAAAGCTTGCTCAATCTCGGTGCTGCTCACATAAAGAATGATCCCAAGGTCCGGGGGGACTTGCGCCGTGTGAAGCTGTCGGCGAACTGGATGGCTGCGGTCAACCATCCAGGTGAAGGTGCTGCTCTGTATGAAGCAGTTCACGCCATCGGTATGGATCTATGCCCCAGGCTAGGCGTAGCTATTCCCGTTGGTAAGGATTCCACGTCAATGAAGGCCTCGTGGAAAGACAAAGAGACGGGCGAGCCAAAGAGCGTTACCGCTCCGGTGACAGTTGCTATATCTGCTTTTTCATTGGTCGAAGATGTCCGCAATACTTGGACACCACAGCTTCGGCGTGTTGAAGAGGTCGGCGAGTCCATTCTCATATTTGTTGATCTTGCTCAGGGGTTCAAGGCTATGGGTGGATCGGCTCTCGCTCAAAGCCTTGGCCAGCTTGGCAATGAGGCGCCAGATATTCGTGACACGGATCTAATTACGGATTACTTCGATGCTGTGTCTCAGCTGCATGAAGAGGGCATTGTTCTTGCCTACCATGACCGATCTGATGGTGGCCTGCTAACTACAATTGCTGAGATGATATTTGCTGGTCGGGCTGCTGCGGATATCTACATTGATGAATTGGTAGCGTCAGATTCTGAATCGAACGTCTTGGATGCCCTTTTCAACGAGGAACTAGGTGCCGTATTCCAAGTACGGAAATCCGACGAAACTCGGTTCAGGCGCTGCTTTGCAACTTGTGGGCCTCCTCCTGGTCTGCTCAAGAAGGTTGGATACACGCGGTCAACAACAAAACAGTCACTCAACATCAAGTATAAGGGCAAATCACTTATTGAGCTTGACAGAGCCGAGATGCAGCAATGGTGGTCAGCGACGTCTTTCCAGATGCAAAAAGCTCGGGATAATCCAGAGTGTGCTGAACAGGAGTATGCTGCAATCCTAGATGATAAGGATCCCGGTATCTCATTTAATCTGAAATTCGATCCTGCTGATGATAGCCGCTCGGTCTTCTCCAGCTTGAAGGGCTTAGTTGCTTCAAGACCACGTGTCGCCATCCTGCGAGAACAAGGTGTAAATGGCTATGCGGAAATGGCCTTTGCATTCCGTGCGGCAGGTTTCGACGCCATTGACGTTATGATGACTGACATCATTGATGGTCGCACACTCGACGACTTCAATGGTCTTGCAGCTTGTGGTGGCTTCTCCTTTGGTGACGTCCTGGAAGCTGGGCGTGGATGGGCGCTTTCCATCTCCAAGAACGAGAAGGCCAAAGCTACTTTTGAAGCCTTCTTCAAGAGACCAAACACCTTTACCCTTGGCGTATGCAATGGCTGTCAGATGCTCGGTAGGCTCAATGAACTCAACCCTGGTTTGATCCCTGGAGCGGAGAACTGGCCTATCTTTGCCCAAAACAAGAGCCAGCAATTTGAGGGCCGCTACTCAATGGTCAAGATTGGTAATAATGTACAGAATTCTGTGTTCTTCAATGGCATGGAAGGTTCTTCATTACCGATTGTCATCTCTCACGGTGAAGGTAGGGCCGAGTTCTCATCGCCGACCAAACTTCAATCTATCTTAGATGAAGGCTTAGCTCCCCTAAGATACATCAACAACTCTGGGGCCGTGACCGAGACATACCCCTTCAATCCCAACGGTAGTCCTCAAGGAATTGCTGCTGTTGCTAGTCGGGATGGTCGGGTGCTCGCAATAATGCCTCACCCCGAGCGCACAATCATGGCAGATGCGGCAAGCTTTGTACCACAGAAACAATTGAAGGAGTTTGGCCAGTACGGGCCGTGGATCAGGATGTTCCGCAACACTAGAAAATGGGTAGGTTAATACAGGTACTGAGAAGGTAGGAACAAAAACAATTCCACGGCGTTGGGCGGTTTGTTGCATTAAATTGGCTCACTCTAGTTATAGAAGTACCCGTCTAGTACTACTCTAGTCCCGTAGGATCAATATTCACTTTGTTGTTGTTATTCCCTGCATCGGATGGCCTTTCCATACTCTTGTCCGACTAACCGCCATTCACCAATACGTGCAGTTAATTGTACCTTTACTTTCCTCACGGGGGCTGATTGTGCCATGCCTTTAAAACACCTTCAAGAGATGACCCCTCATGTTGTTCTCAATTTCTGCAGCCTCTTTTGAAATCACACATCTTTATTACTCAAAGAGCACATCACAACCTCACGATGCAGACAGAGCAATCACAGGAGCCGGAGTCATCATCGGCTTCTGCACCTAGCAAGAAGAAGACTAACCCATTCACTCAATTCATTGAGAGATTCAAGAAGAACAAGGGACCATCGCCAACTTCCTCGACGGCGCTGCCTGGAGGAGAAGACCGTAATCCTAGTGCGCAAGGCTATGTTTCACCGGGCTATGTCAGAGAGCAGCGCCATCACGCCCTCACAGAAGCAGACTTGAAGAACCACGTCGCCTCCCTCGAGACTGCCCTCGGCGATGCCTGGCCCCGCCGCCATCACAGCCCGTACCGCAGTGTGCATGCCCTCCTTGTGTGCTGGCCTGACTCTGACTCTAACTCGTCGCATCCTGCCTATTCTCCTTCTTCCCCACCTCCTCGAGCACTTGCGTCCCCATCGCCGCTGAGACTCAGCTCTGATTCCGGCCCTGTGTCTTTTGAAGCTACTCCGAGAATTCCGTCCGGCACATTTGATCATGCGGAGAGACAGGGCCCGTTTGTCGCTGCTGCGTACCAGCTTGCTGATGTCTTGAAACGGAGGTATGATATCCAGGCGCAGGTTTGGAAGGTCCCTTCACTGGATAATGCTCAGGTTAGTGTATCTACCTACACACCTATCTGCTTTTATGTGGGATTTTGGGGTATCGAGGGACCTTGGAGGGATCTACTCTACTGTTGGGATTGTTGGAATGTTGTTGCTGAGTTGAGTTGTATGGGAATATCCTGTGTCTAACGCGCGAATAGGAGATGCTCGCTTGGAGGACGAAGGACTTCGTCGATGAGCATGGCGGTCCGGATAATCTGTTGATATATTGGTATGGTGGAATGGCTGATTACGGCAGCTCTGGTCGGCCTACTAGTCCTGGTGGAAGTGTTGTCAGCGAGGTTACCTGGTATGGGGTGTAAGTTTTCCTCATGACACTTCCATGGCTCTTTATTATAACATTTCTCTTCACCACATCCTTACCCACTATTCCTGGCTCTCTCATTTGACAGCCCCCTGCCCTCGGTAGCAGGTAGCTTGAAATCTCCAATCTCAAACTGAAAACTAATAATGTCATACAACAACCAGGAAAGGCAAGGCCGGCATCCCCGCAAGAACAGTCACCAAAGCCCTCAGTCTCGCGCGCGCAGACGTGCTCCTGCTCAACGACAGTCCGTTCGCACAGCACGTATATAATAGCCAGATCAACGGCCCAGGGGCCTTCGAACTCCTCGGCTCGGGTTCAACCGATCCGAACCGCACCACGCCCTCGTTCACGCGAACTCTGGCACTAATGCTCGACTCGCCGCACTTATCTTCCCGCGGGGTGTCTATCCCGCAGCTTCATCGTAAATTACTAGACATGGCCTCCGACCCAACCCATCGTGTCTCTACTATGAACACTACGAACACGATGAACCCTCATGTATTAAAACCCATCCCGACGTACCCCGTATACATACAGATGGCGCAGTCCGCGCCCCACGAGCGCGAGGCGGAGAGACATATTGTGCTTTCGCGGCTGGATACTTCTCTTGCGACGGAGACGAATTATGCGAGATGTGTGGGGGAACCGGGGGTCGTGATCCATTTCAAGCTTGCGCGGACGCATCTTAGTGTGCGGAGATGGAGGGATTGGGTTTTAGGCGCGCCGGAGGAGGCTAGGGAGGTTTCTGTTAAGGCTTGTGGGAAGGGGGAGAAGTTGACTAGTTCGGCTTACGTTATTCATTAGCCTGGGGTGCGATCGTGAGGGGGGAGGGGGAGAGGGAGGGGTATGGAGGGTTGCATGTTCCTGCGTGGGATGGTCTTGGCATATCTGCGCGAGAGGGGTTAAAAAAGCAGTGAAGTGGATGTCACGTTGAGGTTCTGCAGAAACAGTGCGGATCAGATAGCCTTCCGCTGACGGGAGCTAAAAAAGCAGTGTAGAAGATCCGGTTTAGGGGAGCTCCGGATTGTCAGAGCATGAGGAGCATGAAGCTCTGCTTATCAGAAATTGCAATGAGTTAATGCGATGAGTTAATTCGATTCAGATATTATTCCCAGATTGTTACTGTCTTACGTACATGTGGTGTCTGTCCCACTCACTTACTATGATTACCTAGGTAGTCACGTCTACAGAAAGGTAACGACAATATCTACATATTTCACTCATCGGCGAACCGCATGGTTAGGACATGGTTTTCCCAGTTAGAAGCACTCGTAACAAGGAAACGATCCTCTCTACATAGCATATTAAAACTCGACCTCTTCATCTGGCCGCAAAATAGAACAGAGGCTGCGAAAGCCACAAGCCACAGAAGTCACAGGGAGTATCAGTTGAAAACGACGACCAACCTCTAGAAGCACGGCAGTGTAGCCGAGTCGCAGGGCGCGACGCATGGTGGAAGGTGGAGATTCATTCGCGGACGGTGCTGCAAGAGTTACAGAGGCTTTCTGCGGAAGTGTTAACATCAAAGACCGAACTCGCGGATCGGTTGCTGTGAGGCATTTGAAGTTGTGGCATTTGGGCTTGGCGGATAATCAAGTGAGACTTTGTGCTACAGGCCTGTGTATAAAAGACATGGGTTGGTATTGGTAGGAGGTGTGATGACATGTTGTATGTACCGTGTAGATAGATTGCCAGTTAAAATAACGGCTTAAGCCCCCTTGTAATCGAATAACCGAGTGCTGAATAGCTTCATCGATACTATTGAGGCCTGCGCAAATAAGAAGTTATAACCACCGAAGATCGCATTCAAGATAATGTACGGGTGTGTCGTGCGTGTGATGGTAGCCTAGTGTGGGTTTGTGGGGGAAAGGGGCCCGGAGGGAGGAGCTACAGATAGGAGGAGAGCCGCGCGAGAGAGGTTAAAAAGGCAGTGAAGTTCGATGCTACGCACACAGATGCGGCTCTGCTAAATGGACATTTCTAGGGGTGCTAAGCCCCTCTAAACAGGGATTGGGGCTCGGCCGATCGGATATTGCAACGAGTTGATATTCTCCGAGTTAGATCGCGTTCCCTTATTGGGGGCTAAAAAGTCCACTTCTCATCGGTCGGTGGTATAACTGCGAGATAGTTTCTCTGGCCAAGTAAAGGGTTTCCAATTATACCCTTTATACTCTCAACAAACTCCCGTAATGCCTATAAGTGACTAACTGTATTGAATAGAAATTGTTACAGAGTACATAGGCAACACTTCCCCGTGAGAGCTAAAAATGCAGTATAATAAACAGCTCCCACCTTATATATGCAAGGTAACAGTTCTACCTCCTCGAGAGATGCTAAAAAAAGATATAAAAAAGCCGCCGCAAGGTTTATATCTTAGTCTATAATAATAAAAGTATATAATACTACTAAATTAAACTTGCATTAATACTATCCCTAGAATAAATAGCAATAGTTGGTATAATATCAAACTCTTTAAAAAATTATTATATAGTTAATTAATTTTCTGACCTATTTGCCCAAAGAAAGAATATAAACTAAATAATCTATAACTCCCTAAGCGCTATACTAGCAGCAATTACTAAGGCTATAACCTAGCCGATAGAGAAATTTGGGCTACTTTGATTTGGCTAAATGTCCTATAACACGATTTCTGCCCCAGCCATAGAGATAAAAACAAAAACGGCATTCGTAATAAAATAAAAGTTGATCGTTATATACTAATATACCTAATACAACGTAATACTGTCAGACATCTATAAAAGAAGATAATCGAGCAGTTCTTTGCAAACCCTCTCGCTTCTCCAAAATCCTGTATCTAAATCATCTAGTAATTTAAATACAGTCCGCTAACATCCGAGTACCTTACTATTTTTGGGTCCCTGATTCTTGCATCCTAGACTTAATGGCCTAAAAAGTTGTTGTAGATTGTCTTAGCTCAGCCCTCGAAGCCATTTTAAATATGCTCTTATATAGTTTGAGCATTGCTCGTTTTGGTCTTCAATATATCTTTGCAAGGACTACAATTTATCACACCTGTCGAATTCCCTAGTATATTTCAGGCTAAAGCAATAATTATAGACAAAATTCAAGCTTCAAAAGCTATAGTATATCCAAAAGATAACCACTTCTTTTATAGTAATAGGGGAACAACTGCTAAGCTATACCCACCAGAAAAATGTAAAGCATTGGCAGCTTTTGTTGATAAACTGCCCTTAGCTAAATCTGGCTATTATAATGGCGATGATAGCTAATCCTAGCAATTGAACTAGTAGCATAATGCATATTTACCACTGCAAAGCCAAAGGGCGCTTTATAAATAGTTAAACGGAGAGAGCTATATTAAGTGCATTAAGGATTATAGAGCCGATTATAGTATTAGCCGCGGAAAGTATACCCTATCTTATTTAAACTAGAAACGTAATAAAAAATAAAGTCTATATAATAATTAATCCTGCACCGACTTCTTTGCTAGCCATTGGTTTTTAGAAAAAGCGCCTAATAAAAGTTAATACAAAAAAAACTCCTTCCTAGGTCTAAAAAGCGATTTAAACATTAATGCCTCCTATATTGCTTTTAATGCTAAATATATAGCTAGAGTTAACATCCTTCTACGCGGTTCCTAGACTAATCTATAAAGCAAATATAAAAATAAAGCCGAGTACTGCGACTAAAACTAAAATACTCTAAAATTGTTTTAATTCCTAGGTATACTAGGGTAAATATCTAAATAACTAAGTAATCTCAAATATAAGGAAGATGAGCTATAATAACAAGAGAATAATAACAAATGCCAACCGAGTTTTAGGTAATAATATATTACAAGGCTTTCTTCTGTAGTTGCGAGTTAAAATTAGTATAGAGGAAAAAATAATATAAGCTATTACCCGGTGCAAATACGTAGGCCACTAAAATCAGGCAAGAGTCTCTTATTTATTTAAAAAATCAGAGAATTAAAGGTACGCAAATAGCCTATCTAACAGGGTCTTTACTAGGTTAAGAAGCTAAAGCCCCAAGCCCTACTAGTCGGGAAAACAGAGTCTTATAGTGCTTCCTGTCTCCTAGTTGCCTAGTCTATTACCTAAAATACTATAAAGCCCCTAGGCGATAGCAGATGCGCCATACCTTTTACTCTAGCTTAGTCGAGGCTAGGGCATGCACATAGGAAGATTCTTCTAGTTGATCAAGCTGAGATATAGTGTACATGGGATAGATTACATGGCTAAACACCTTCACAAGCTGTTTATACATAACCCGTCAGGGTAAGCGCTAAGAATGCATCTATTATAGCGTCTTACTTAGTAGAGCCAGCTGGGAGCCACTTGTTGCTTGTAATTAATAGATATTAATAAGGCGTTAGACATTAGCCTTAGAGCGGCAACAAAATCCCCTAACCCCTCCTCCTTTAAATTCGCTTTTCCTTTTCTTTATCAGGCTTTATAGTTAGCTACTGCTAATTTGGCAACTCCTAAGAATCCCACGTGTTGCCACCCTAGGTGTAGTCGGCTATCTCATTATATCTTATGCCTTTAGATTTTCTCAGTGCGCTAGAGCCAAAGTGTTACTATAGCCTGCATTCAGTGCTCTGATCCTCTCAAACTATGATATCTGCCTGACGAAGGCTCGACTAACCACAAGGTGTACTGTCACTAAAACTGCCGCTTCTAAGTAATTTTGTTCTCTCATTTTCCTTTATCACTAAATCCTGGCTTCTTCTTATTGGGGGCGGGCTCAATATAAGTACATAACGCCTCAGCACGAGCTCAAAAAGCAAAGCTTATAGAAGCAGTTTAACTAATACAGTTTTATTCTGCATATAATAGCTATAGTATAGACTTCTATCTCTTCTATAACAGTCTAAAGACTATGTCTTTCCCAGAGTTAAGTTCACCATCCAGCCAACCAACCACCACTCTAATCCTAGCCCTGCGCAACTATTAGTCTACCCTTATAAAACCTAATTACTTGTATATGCATTAATATCGTGTATTCCTAGTATAAAACCGAAGTGGAGACAATTTAATAAAATTAAACTAGAGCTTTTATTAGGGCTACATTTTTATTTTAAGCGGTAGAAAATATATAGGTTAAGCTGCAAAGGAAATAAATAGCTTTTAAAAATATTAAAACACTAACTAACCCTAGAGACCTCTAGGCAGCTGTTTTTCCTAATATTGCCAAACTTGTTTGTCGGTTGTCTGGTCTCTTACTCTGTCGCTAAGTATCTAAATCTTTATGCTTTTGGAAATATATTATCCTAATTCTATCAAGAGAAAATGGCTAGATTAGTTTACGGTTACTAATAATAATGCCTCTCGATTACTAATGTGTTTTAGAGGTTGTTAGCATGATTGTCAGGCTTGTAAAGAAATACTATTGTCTTATTTATTTTCCTTTTGGGAAGGGATTTTAACAACAGTTTTGTTTAGAAATAAAATTATTTGAGTGGGATAAAGTGCACCTTGTTATAGGCACAGGCCTCTTTGCGCAGCCACATATTAGAGACAAACTACAGCTAATAGAATGGAGACTTTTAATGCTCAAGCAGCCACAGACTCCTTCTAGCCCCACTATTTCTATGCCACACCAATAGAAATTTGTTGCCATTTGCCGATCTTCGTACAAATGTATAATGCTAAAACAATACCTAGCTATCTAGTTATTAGCTGGCAAAAGGAGTACCTTGTAAACCCTGTCCGGTTACACTACCCTAAACTTTTATTTACCTATCGCTTTAAGGGCAGGGATTAGGCCCTGGCTGGTCCTCGAAACCCTTTTTAAGCCAGCCTTATAGGTTAAACATATAGTTGGCAACTCCATAGGGTTCCCCTTAGTATGCTAAACGCTAGCAAATATCCTAAAGTAATTATATCCCACGCACACACGTATGTACGTACGCACTTCAAACTTATAAAGTATATCTAAGCACTAGCCTTAATATAGGAAAATTGCTAGCTAGAAGCCTTAGATCATTATTTCCACGGCGGCCCTAGTCTATAAAAGGGCTTATATTAGAGGCGTCTCTAGTCTAGCAACATATATTAAGGGGTAGATAAAGCTTTAAATAACAGGTAATAGTAATATGCCTGCTATTTATCTAAGCAACTCTATTATTAGTTTATAGGAAACTATTAGTATAGCTCCTTTATAAAGTGGCAAATATAATCATTTGGTTAAAGTGATCTTTAGAGGGATAATATAAGCTTAGTGGCGTAGGGCCCTATACTAATTTTTATATAATAAGCTAAATAATATATTATATCTAGATAATACTTACGCTAGTTGTTTCTAATAGTAGTATAAAGATATATTACTATAGCGCTTTATGACAGCTTTAGGCAGCAATAAAGATAAACTAAATTAAAAACTTATTTAAACTTAACTTCTTATCTTCTACCTCGGCTTAGAAGTATTATATAGCATTAACGTAAGCTTTTGCGATCGGAGTTTGCAGTCCTAATAACGATGAATCCCGAAGAGCATCAGTATAATGCGGTAAACGGGAATTGTTCAATTGCATAAATACCGAAATCCTTTATGAATATTTAGCAAATGTCATATTTCAGCCTAGATAAAAAGAGGCAGATGTTTATATTACACATAAAACCTTACCTTTGGCTCATTTATATCGCAATATTACTATTCATAGTGATTTCCCTGCTTGTGTTACTACTAAGAGGCAGGGGAGGTGATCTGCCGATCAGCTTATAGTATATACATCGGGGGCAATTTATTAAGCACAGGACGGATCTCTATGTAGACTTCCAACGGCAGTGGTTTTACGAATCCATATTAATACTTAGATTATTGATTAAACTATATACATTCTGTTTTCATTATATCATAGTGATTCTTTTATTTTATCCACATTATCCTAGACTCTAGTTTCATAGTTGGTAACACATTAACTCCACCTTGATTTTACAATTGATCATACCCTAACTATATCGTGGTTATACTAATTATTAGTTCCATGCTTAGTATTCCACTGTTACTATTTAGATATATCATATCACGGAACCACTAAGTCTAATTTCCGAATAGGGCACGGACCAGGGACGAGATTATATATATAGGGGATAGATTAGACTAAAGGGTAAAGTTAAGACTTCCCTCCTTGTGCAATAACAATAAGTCTACATTGGAATACCAGATGGCCAGTGCTATGACATATCGTCTGTTACACCATGCTATTATAGCAGTTCTGCTACCTCTTAAGCATGCTTCCGTCTATCATATCCATCCAAAGCCCCAACTGGTAATAATAACTAAGCAGCCTCCATAGCCGTTCTAAACTCCCCGTGTTAAATCTCAAGATTTACATCTGCACCGGCCTTTATCAAAATATCGGCACAGTTCCTATGGCCATAGAATGCAGCAATAGCTAAGGCGGTACCCATCTTCCCAACCCAGGTTTGCTGGTTGACATCTGCCTTTGCATTAGCAACCAGGTATTCTACCCTGCAAGCACGGCCCGTAAAAACTGCATAGATTAGAGCACTGCCAAAAGGCCCAGACCGAAGCTGCATGTTCACATTCGCCCCCGCTTCAAGTAGCACCTCCATGGTTTCTTCAACTTTAGAGCCAAACATAAAACTAGAACCAGCAGCAGCAGCAAGTGCACTACCGTAACGTCCATACTATAGCTGCATATTCACGTCTGCACCTTCCCTGATCAGGAGCTCCATGGCCCCGTGCCTGTAAAAAAAGGCTGCTGTAGCAAGTGCACTGCCGCAGCTTCCATATTGTAGCTGCATATTCACATCGGCACCTTCCCTGATCAGGAGCTCCATGGCTTCGTACATATAAAAATAGGCTGCTGTAGCAAGTGCGCTACCATATATTATATGTTGTAGCTGCATATTCACATCGGCACCTTTTGTGATAAGGAGCTTGACCATCTCCGTTTTTCCTTTACCTGTAGCAATAGCAAGTGCACTACTGTACTGTACCATGCTATAGCTGCATGTTCACATCGGCACCTTCTATGATTAGGAGCTTGGTCATCTCCTGGTTTCCTGCATCTACAGCAGTAGTAAGTGCACCCTATTTAGTACATAGCTGCATATTCACTTAAATCCCTTGATATATTAGATATTTACAAATCTATACAGATCCGCCCCGGATAGCAAGTAAGAAAAGGCTATCTCTATTATCAGTAAGCACTAAAATATTAAATATTATATTCTTCCACTAATCTAAAAGAATATTATAAAGCGAGAAGCAACACATGGTAAACAATGTCATAGATAAAGGCCTGATTTCTTTAATCAAGCTGAAGGAAACATCACCACTATAAAGAAAACAATGGCTTATAGATACGTCTTATACATAGTATTAAAAACTGCTCTGCATAAAAGAGCCGAGAAACAATTTCAAAAGCTGTGCTAAAACAGATTCATATTCTTACTTCTTTTAAGCTTGTATATAATACACCCAATAGTATCTCAAATATTTATCAACGAACTGCTAAAGTTAAAGAACGTTAACTGACTACTCCTTGTAGATGGTGCTATTTATACAGGTGTGTCCAAATTGGAAATCTGGTTCAGAACTGTTAAAATTGCCGCCCGCCGGAGAATTTGTATATACTATAATAAAACTCTTTAGACAAACACTAGCGGTATAGAAGTAACCACTTTAAAGGTCCTAGTAATTAAACTCGAAATACTCTTTAACTAATAAGTAGAAAAATCTCTAAACCCCTTTTTAAAAGTTGATAATAAAGAGATTATTGCAAAGATACAGCAGCTAAGATTCAGTAATAGTATAAGATATATTAAAGGTAGTTGTTTTTAAATCCAAAAGAATTATAGAAAGTAGGACTTTGCTAATAAGTAGTTTTCTTGCGTATACTACCCACTTAAATACCCTATCTGCAAGGGCCTTATTATATTTGTCACAAGCTTTAATATTTCTATAGATCTTGTCGTATGCGATTTTAAGATTAGTAGGCAGACTATTTAATCGACATTAGATAATAGTCTTTATTTCGAGTTTAAATAGTATATTAATTTATAAGAATGCCTACTAGAACCTGTTTTATGTAAATAATATTCTAAGCTTCCTTTTTGGGATTTAATTTACATTCTTTAGCTTTTGGTAAAAAGCTTGTTAATAATGTTATTTTATAGCTTTTATAACATGCCTCCCCAATTTCTGTAGTGGATAATTCTTTTCCGGACATACTTCTATATATCTTTTTCGTTATTAGTTGCTTTAATCTCGATGTTTAGAGTTTTAAGAAACTGGTTTTTAATATCCTGGTCTGGCCAGCTAGAAATAAAAACCTTAAAGCTATTTTTAGAGCTTAAGATAAGGTATTTTATTACCTCGAGTAACTGTCCCTGTAACTTTGGTTTGCACTTATCTAGGGCATTAAAAACAAAGGTAGTCTAAGAGTATAGACAAATTAATTTAAGAATTTGTTCTCTGTAATCTTTAAAACTAAGATTAAAGCTGCTTGCCTTTACCTTTTGGCAGTAGTTTTAAAGCTCTTTTCTAATGCTGTCGGAGTTCCTAATAGTTGTTAACAACTAATGCATATAGTTTTAAAGAATAGTAATAGGTTTCCGGCGCTTTTTTTTGTTTTAGTTGTAGTAGAAAAAGGTAAAACCCTTTTGGTTTAGTAAAGATTTAAGTATATTACGCTAATAATTGATAACCTTAGAAGTAAGAAATGTTTTACTAGCTTTAGCTAGCAAGTATTAGTTTTATAAAGTGTAATAAGATAGGTTTGGTACTTACGAATGCCTTAAAGCTATAATATTATTAATAAGCTGGAATCTTTCTACTCGCAAAATTTCCGGTGCCTAAGCAGCTATTTATATGTGTTCGCTGTGTAATCCTCTTTAACCCTGTTGTGGTGCTATTATAAGGGCAGTATTAAGCTTAGAAGAATAACTTCAATTGAATAATAATCTTTAAGGTCTTGACTAGGTCCTTAGATCTACTCCTTTAGAACATATAGACCTAACTAGCTAGCTTAGATCTATATATAGAGGTCCTAAAGGTGACTAACCACTATAGTGGTACTAATTAACTTAATTAAGCGAGGGCTGAAAACCTTCATATTTAATACAAATAAGACATTCTGAGAATACGAAGGTGTATAAAGGTGTATAGCCAAGGTGTACACCGAAGCCGGCATACAAAACAGTATACAGGTGTTACTTACGTATAATATAATCCCCCTCCTTCTTAAGGCTCGTTCTATAAGCTTTAAAAAGGTTTACGCTCTTTAGATAGGCGTAGCTTAGTTGATAATAGTTGGTATTATTATTTGCTAATCTTTAGGCTTGCTAGGATTCTGCTAATAGAAGTCTAAGATTACGGCTTTAGTACTATCGCCGTAGAAGTGCTTATACAGTTCTTAAATCTAATACTTTTTAGCTAGCTAATCTTCCTAATTAACTAAATACTTAATATAACCTTTGGTTTTAAACGCATTTATTACCTTGTCTACTTAATAGTCTTTAGACTTAATTAGGGCTGCCTTATATAAGACCTGCTCTAAATCAGAGGCTTCTTATATTATAGTAGCATAAAAGGGCTTAATAAATAAAATGTAAAAGGAATTATAAATATACTAGAACTTAAGTAGTATTAGCCTAATAGTAGTAAGGAAGATTACCTATTCAACTTTAAAAGGACTAAGTATTTTTTTGTCAAGCTTTTTAGCAAGTTGCTTAATCTTAATATTCTTTGTGTTAAATATAACAAATTAGTCCTTTTTATATATTAAGGCGTTGCTTTAGTATTTATCTGCCTATTTCTTTATATACTAGTAAAACTTCTTTAAGTGCTAGCATATATTAATATATACTTATATTATCTAATGTATATAGAGCTAACTACTTAGATTATAAAATGCTATACTTAAAAGATTATTTACTGCCAGGGTAATAACTATAGTTAGTATAAAAAGGCAATATGCTTATAGATACTAAAGAGTAATTATTATAGGCGAATTTAGCTATAAGTAATAAATCCTCCTAATTATTTATCTTATAGTTAGTAAAAGCGTAAAAATAAGCTTTAAGCATCTAATTAAGCTATTTAGTTTAACTATTAGTCTATAAGTAAAAGGTGGTACTTATATAACTTTTAATACCTATTAGCTTAAAAAAGTCTTTTTATAAGTATACTATAAACTTAGAATTATAGTTAAAGATAATATTAAAAAGGACATTATAAAGTCTCTAATAAACTTTAGTAAAGATTTTAATAAGGTTTTTTATCTTCTTTTTGCCCCAACCTTTAACATTATAAAGTACACTATTTTAGTAAAAAGATTAATAATAATCTAAATTAAATTATATTTATTAAATAATAAAAGATTTATAATAAAATCTATTATAATTATTTACTAAAGTTTATAATATAACTTTATAAATTAAAATAAGCTATATAAGATATAGTATACACTTTTATTATACTAATATTTAGTATATCCTTTTATATACTTTTATATAGTATTTTTAATTAAAGGCTACTAAAAATTGCGTATAATAAGTTCAAAGGTCTTATTTATACCTATATAGCTTATAACCTTAGTATTATATTCTAATTTTAAAACCTTAAGCTAAAGAGTAGTAGGTATCTAAAGGCGTGCTTTATAATAAAGTAACCTATTTATCACTTCCGTATCTTTACCTAGGTCTTTTAATTCCGCTTAGTAAGCTTTATCTTCTAGGCCTATAGCAATAATTTGTTCTTTAAAGTTAGATATTTAATCCAGCACCCTTAAGCTATATAAGCGCGCAAAGGTTAATAGTACTAATACTACTAATAAGAATAATTCCAGGTTCAAAAAGTGCTTTTCTTATAAAACTGACTTAATTAGCTAGTCTTTACTCCCCCCTTTCTTAAAGCAGTATTATAACAATTAAAACATTTAATCTACTTTACTATTTTATTTGCCAGGGCAGTAATTAATTATAAACTAATAGCTAGAAAGTTTTTAAAACTAGTATACTTACTTACAATTTAATACTTTTATTATAGTAAAGTATATTAAGTTTTAATAATCAAAAAAAATTTTAATATAATACTTAATTCCTTTTAGGTACTACTATTAGTAATCTAGTAAGTCTATAATAATAAAGAGTTCTTTATTATAAATCTTATAATTAATCTTATAGTTAATTAGTTTTTATAAATAAAAGGCTACTAAGTATATCTTATTATTATTATCTTTTTATATAATATAGTAGTAATAGTATAGTTTAATATATTAGTTTCTATATAAGCAACCTTATTTAGATTAAAGTATATAAGTATAAACACTATATAAAAGTAGCGCTTAAGTTTATTAAAAACAATTTCTATTTTAAATATCTATTTCTAAATTTTCCTCTTTAGCTTATTACTATTTATAATTAGCTTTATAATAAAAAAGAAGTTCTAAATAAATCGTTTATAAAAGTTAGCAAACCTAACAAAACTTTATAACTTAGCTAGAGTTTAAAGAACTTTATAGTCTTATATTACTTTTATTTTAACCTTATCTATAAAAATACTATTAATACTAATAATATAGCTAAAATATTCTACTTCTTATACCTACTACTTATATTTCTAAGAGGCTAAAATAAGATTATATTTAATAAAACAATAAAAGACTTTATATATAATATAATTATATTTTTTAAAGATATTAATATAAATAAGCAGGTTATTAATATAAATAAGAAGGCTTATATTAATTATATTTTAAAAAATATAGTTTATAAAGTATTAAAATGTTATAAAGGCATTTATTAATCTAAAAGATATAATTATATATTTAAATAAGCTATATTTACATTTAAATACTATCTTCTATTTATTACCCTTTTTAATACATATTAAACTAAAGCCTATTTTTAAATTAATTTTAAAGTACTACTTAGCTATACTAAACCTTACTTATAGTTTTATAATAAGTAGTAATAAGTAGCAAACAGGTTTAATAATCTTATTAAATCCTTTATAATTTACTACTAATTGCAGTAAATTATCTAAATCCTTTTTTTTTTTATAAACATTAGCAGGCAGCTATATAAAAATATAGACCTTCGAATTTAACTACTTTTAAGTATTTTATTTAATTATAGCTTTAATACCTTTAGCTCTTAGGCACTTATAGTATAAAGAAAACCTTAGGACAGTATTACTTCTTTTTAGAAATCTATAGTATAATCCTAAAATTAGTAATTAAAAAGGCACTAAGTAGTAATATTATTTATAATAAAAAGGAATTCTTAAAATTTCTCTAATATAATAATAAGTACTATTTCTATTAATTCTTTAGCAGATACAACTTTAAAGCAGGTATAATACTTTTAATAATAGTCTAATAAAAAGGTAATAATATTATTTATATTAAAAAAATATATTAGCTAATAATATTAAAGCCACTATAATAGCAAAATAATATTATATTTAGAGTTTATAATACTAAGCTTAAAAAAAATAAGTAAAATGGTCTTATTAATACCTTAGTACTATTTCTTTAATATAATATCTACTGCTGCTATTATTTTAGCTTATATTAAATACTAGTAAAAGTCGTAAAACTAGTTATTTAATAAGCAGTAGCTTCTACTTTTTATAAATAAATATAATAATATAGGAACAGAGCTACTAATATCTAGTAGCACTTTAATAAGATATTCTTTATTATTAAAAAGAACTATTATATTTATAATTAGTTATAATTTTATTAAAAGTTCCTAATTAGTATTTTTTACTATTAGTCCTCTTTATAATTATTATTACTATCTTCTTAGGTGCCCCTTTTTTAAAGTGGATACCTAGGCACTTTAGGTATTAGGCTAGTTATATAATATATTATAGTAGTTATCTAAAAATCTAAATTAAAAGAGTTATTAATTTATATATAAAGCAAAAAGTTAAAAACTACTTTACTAATTATATTAACTTTTACTTTCTTATTCTAATTAAGTACCTCTTATTTATTTTTATACTTTATTATAAAAGCCTTTTCTAACATAATAGAAAGTTCTTTACTATTAATATCTTTTTTAGTAAAGTAGGTCAAAGTATAGTAATTATTATAGCTATAGCACTAATAGCTAATTTTATTTGCTTTATACTTATTAATATTAGCTTATTTAATATCTTTTAAGGCTGCAGCTATATTAAATTATTATTTATTTTTATCTTTTAGTTTTAAAGCTTTTATTTTTTATTACTACTACTTATTATTTCCTTTTTTAAAAAATTAATTTAGGCTAAAAGTAAAGCATTATTAGTTTTCTTTATTTTATTAGCCTAATTTTAAAAGCTCTAAAGTTAAAGTAGGTGCACTTTTTCCTAAATAATTAAAACTAGAATTAATTATTATATTCTTATAAATTTAATCTACTTTTTAAATTATTATAATAAATTCTTTATTTAATTTAAAAATACTATTTTATTTAAAGTAGACTAGTTTAATAATATTATTTAGTAAAATGCAAATAATATAATTCTAAAACATAGTATTAAACTATTAAACTACCTTATTAAAATTAAGCAATTCTATAAAGTACTAGATAATATTACCTTAGTACTTAAGCTTATATATCTTTTTAAAGTTATAATACTTTTTAGTAAAGTCCTTAAAGTGCATTTTAAAAGTAAAGGTATAAGCTAACTACTAATTAAAAAGTCCTATTTTACCTATAAACATCTTATATTATAAATACTATAACTAGGCTTTATTAGTAAATAGTAAACCTACCTAATTAAATTTTAAAGATACTTTAAAAAACTTTATAATATATATACTTAAAGTAATATTTT
>NPFG01000481.1:0-27727 GCA_002288965.1 Xylaria sp. MSU_SB201401
TATAATTTTTTATAAATTAACCTTTATTATTTTTTAGCTTATTACTTTTTTTTTCCCCTATATATAAAATTATTATAATTATTATTAATTAGTTAAATAGACTTAAGGATTAAGCTTAAAGGTTTTTAGCAGATCTATTATTTAAATTAATGCTATATTCTTATTTCTATAAGCGTATTAGTTTCTTTAATTAAAAAGTAATAACTCTAATTAAGGTATCGATTTTACCCGATTATATAAAGTATATATACTAATTTAAAATAGTGTTATTAGTTTGCTATATAATTAGTTAAAAAAGCGTTTAAGTTATATTCTGGTAACGCTAATTATAATAGATCCTTATAATAAAAACGAAAATAAACTCGCTAGCTATTATATAATAGCACTTATAATATTTACGGTCTCATTTGCAAAGCGAATAGTGCAATACTAATTAAATAGTAGGACTTAGTAACTAACTATAGAATGGGATAAAGCTATCTACAATAGGTCTAGTCTCGGTTGTAGCCGAAGAATAGGAAGTATGCCATCTATTATATGGGTCGAGTCATGTGACTATGACGTAGGTGACACTATAGAAATTGCATATAGTTAAGCGAAGTCTAAGCACACCGACTTATTGGGAATCCTCTATATCTACGCAATAACAAAAATTACACCATTAGCTGCAGCGATGCCGGACACTGGGACTGCTAATAGATTGAGATCGCTCTGTTGCGTGTGGTAGCGCTTGACGGATCATGAGACATCCATCCCATTGCAAGTCACCATGCCACGCCACTTTGTCTTGTCTTCCCCTTCCCGATCAAAACTTAGGGTGGTTCTGACAGACTGTGATGATGAGCATCTCAACCCTTTGCGGCCGCGTCTTCCTCGTATGACAAAGAAAACGCGCCAACAGTCTTCACGTTTACCTAAGGCTTTCAAAATAACGAGTGCAACCCAAGTGACTAGGATTAACCATATTAGGATAAAATCACCAACGACGAAGCCTTAGTCCGGCTCTCAGTCGGCGCTTCATGATACGGAGGAGTAGTTTGTATATATATATATATATGTGTGTGTGTGTGTGTGTGTGTGTGTATAATGTAGCACCTGGATCTACGCTGATGTTTAACTTCGAAGCCTAATTGACGGACCTAGATAGACTTTGCTAGGGTAATCTAAAAGCTCTGAAACGAGGTCAGGCTTGCGGGGGTGAAGCACCGATGCTCTTATGAAAATCAATAAGGCAGATAAGTTCATCTCACTTCCTAACAATCCTCCGCAGCGTGAGTCTGTACCGAGTGAGAACAGCAATTCTGAACTGGCTGCATCAAACCTGGAAGCATATCTACCCATATCTCAAACTACGACAGGAAGTAGGTCAATTTGCTTCCTTCCGAGAGATAACTCTTACTCACCCTGGTGCGCCTGGAATTAAGCGCTTGGGTGCCGATATCAAAAACACACTCAATGCAGGCATCGAAGTCTGACATACAAGACATTATAGGGCAAGTGAGCCTAAGTATTTTTTACTAAAAATACTAGCTGAGCTTCTGTTTTTAATCCTTCATCCTATTCCGTATTACATATTCAGCAGCGCAGCAAAGGCCATCACAGATACGGCCAGGGAACCTAACCCGCTCAAACTCGACGCAGCGCCAGTACCTGGCGTCGACTCGCCACTATCACCGTCACCCGACGCGTCTGCCTCCGCATATGTCGCGGGACCTGTGCCGTTGCCAAGGGTATCAGCCGCGGGCTGCGTGACGTTGCTCTCGATGGAGAACGCCTTGGTCGAGCTCAGGCTGTCGACTCTGCCGAGGAGGAACTCGAGGTGTCGGAAGGCGGCGCTCGGCGCCTACTGGGGCACCATGTGGCCCGAGAGGTCGATGCCGACGTACGTCAGGCCGCGCTCGGTGTGGGCGGCGCCCATAATGCCAGCGCCGGTAATACTAGCGAGCACGGTGGCGTCGGTCTCAGCATAGATGTCGCCCGCGGTGGAGTCCTTGTGGTACGGCACGAAGAAGGGCTCAATGGGCGGGGACTGGAAGCCGAGCTGGCCACCCCAGGTCATGTTCTGGATGGAGAGGAGGGTGCCGTTGGGAAGCAGGATCATGTCCAGCGTGCCGTGGGCGATGATGACGTTCTTGGTGGTGTCGATGACGTGTGGCAGGACGTGCCAGATCGAGGGGTCCGAGTTGTCCTTGCCGTCAACGAACACGTCGTCCGAGGAGCAGGCTTCCCAGGTGTAGTTGGTGTCGGCGTGGATCGCGCGCTTGACGTCCTCACGGTCGAAATAAATCGGGCCAGATCCGGCAGGGCTGTAAGGGAAGGAACCGGGGTAACCCAGCACATCCCATAGAAGAGGGCACGTCGTGGCAACTTGATATACATCGAAGCATGGGTTGATGCTGAGCGCGTTGTCGGCCACGAGCTCCCAGAGGCCAGCGCATTCTTCGCTCACGGTCTCGGTGTAGTTAGTGGGCTGCGGACCCGCTGGTGGATATACGAGATATTTGTCCTGGTAAGCAGCGAAACCGCAAGACTCGTGGAGCCCGTGGATGTGCTCGCTGAAGCTGTCGTTGAAAGGCATCAAGTTGTGGTGGTAATCGACGAAGGGCACCGTGGTGACGGAGTCCTGGACTATGTCGTTGCCGATGACAGGGTCGTAGATCAAAAGACCCGACATGTCATAGTACGTTGTGTCATTCGCGTCAAGCATGGCTGAGGCGATGTATGGACAATATAGTCCGGCGTAACTCTCGCCCGCAATGTAGACTTTATACCCTTGCAAGGAGAAGGTCTTGACGAAATTCTTCCAGAAGCCGAGCAGCTGCTGTGCTACGTCCTCTTCACTTGTCGCGGTCACCTTACCACGCGAAAAGCCAGTGCCAATAGGCTGCTCAATCCAGACAGTATTGATCAGGCGAGTCCAGCTCCACGGGTTTGTGGTTGGAGCATAAGTTCCGTATTACTTGGTTTATCTGGCAGAGTCCAGGCATATCCAGGCATATGCAGTAGGACAAGGAGGAGCATGTATGAGGGACAAAGAGTACAGGTCTATATAGACCAGAGAAAGTAGGTAGTTAGGGATAGTTCCAATTGACTATCTCACTCCTCATTTCACCTCCAACTGTATTGCCAGTTGAAGGGCCCGTTCTCTTGAATAAGGCCTTCAAATGAGGAACATCCGGGCTGCAAGATGTGTCAGTTAAAGCGCTCAACCGCTATCAATTTTAATAAGATAACCTAGGGAGCACTCACACCTCCGTTGAGCCAAATTAGAACCTCTTTAGCGTCCGAGCCCTCGCTGTTGGCAAAGAACCAGAAAAACAACTCGTTCTCGTCATCGGGGTTGTCGCTAATCGGAAGGTATCCCGCGTACGACTCACCAACGTCAAAGTCTACATCGGGAACCCCAGTTCCATTGACAGCAAACTCTATAAGACACTGGTAAGCCCAAGGAAATAGGGCCTATCATGCACGGAATAACATCAATTGACTTTCTTACTGGTTGTGTTGTCATTCAAGAATCTCGCATCAGGCACTGCCCGTGTGGCAAGGTACTCTTCCAAGACATTGACCTCGCTGCGCACCTGCTTGGTCTGTCTCTTGCCGACATGCTGCCAGCTTCGGGTTGCCTCCGCCACAGCGGCGACGGACAAGAGCCCAGTGACGATTGTAGAGCTGCGCATTTTTCGGATTCACAGTTTGGCCAATAACTCGTGCTCAATTGAGCAACGGACCCAGAACCACGGTACAGCTCACAAAGGAAGCTTTCAGGCCCAGACTCTGGGCAAACTCTGGGCGACGCAGGAACGGCCGACGAGGGGTTAAATAGAAAATAGAGAGAGAGAGAGAGAGGTGTGCGGCGGAGCGGATGATGCCATATTCCAGTGCTACCCCAGCCATCAGATATATGAACTCCCTCACTTATCAGCTCCAAAGCTGGGCCCACTGAGGAGAAGGCGAACAACTAGCCCCAGCACAGCTATCTGCAATTCCCCATTCCGGTACAGCCCGGTAGCTGTCCATTATCATATCCTTGCAAATCGCCTGAGTGAGCTCACGCGATTCGATGCTTTGAATCTTGTATCAAGACAAGTGGATCTGCGGAGAAGCTGGTGAGCTCAGATACTTGCCGAGACAGGAAGCTGATTTGACAGAGCTGTGCTGCTAAGGAGGCTAGCTAGCTGAGAGATAAGCAGGGCTGTTTGACTGTAGTCTTGTATGCCGGGTTGCAGCAAGTCGAGAAGGCGGGAAATATCCAATAGACCTATTCCGCCAACCAAAGGTATTAGCTTCTGACTCAAACGCCCATATTGTCTGGCCTTACTGACAGATTTAGTAGATCAATGGCTGTCAAAATAGTGCTGCCGTGTTGGCCTTGGCTAGCCAGTAGGCTAGATACTACCGCAAGGGAGGCAGGATATCCGAGATACGCTAACCCCAGACTCAAAATCTTGGCGTGTTCAGATGAAGAGTCGGAGTTGGGTAGGTATCATGCCTGTCTTACCTGTCTTACCTACTTGGCGGAAGAATCGGCACCTCAGCTCGGAGCAGATCCCTCTCAATATCGGAATTGCACATGATCAGCATTACATGATGGTGTCATAGAGATAGTGGGATGTGCTGCTACTGAATTGGACTTTGTTGTGTCAAGGCGACATTGTGGCCTTGAGTGAACATTTGACGTACTGTATGTGGGAAAAAAATCTACTCAGATGGGATGACTTGTTCTTCGGGTATTGTGTCAGCTAAGAGCACATAAAAATACAAGATCTATAGAGTCTAGTGACGAGCCACGATATGTTACCGCTTCGCCTTTTTGGTATTCTGGGATGCAGCAGATGCGCTAGCTTCTTCCTCGGCGACCAAGGCCTGAATATCTCGCTGGACCAGCCACTCCTTAGTACTCGCCAATATTTTGTCGAGTGTTTCTCCGCCAGCGAGGACGTCGGGAAGATTATGGACATCCAGGCCAGACCTGTGATCCGAGCATCGGTCCTGACTGTAGTTGTATGTCCTAATTTTATTACCACGGGTAATCTTGTCTTTGCTGAGGACGCTATTCCTCAGCGCCCAAGCCGCTTCTTCTTTTTCTTCCCTCCGTTTCTGGGCTATGCGCGACCGAAGAAGCGCCCAGGCAGACTTGCGGTTGGTATGCTGCGACCGCGAGTCTTGCATGGAGACGGAGATGCCGGTAGGCTCGTGCGTCAGCCGAATAGCGCTTTCTGTCATGTTGACATGCTGCCCGCCTGCGCCACTTGCGCGCATTTTGTCTTCGCGGACCTCTGCCGGATTCACGTAGAAGAGACTGTCCGGGTTATTGATGTCCTCATCGGCTGCGCTGTTTTCAGGGAAAGATGGCAGAACCCATACAGCGACTGCGCTCGTGTGTGTGCGTCCGGATTTCTCCGTAGATGGGATGCGCTGCACCCTATGCATTCCGGCCTCACCGCGGAAAGTGTCATAGGCCCCAGCGTCTTGGATTTCTAGGACAGCTTCTTGAAGTGGGGACTCGTTCGCGCCGCCCGACTCACCGCCCTCTGCAAGCTCGTATTTCACCACCTGAGTCCGCAAGCCTACACGGGAGCAATATAGTCGATACATGCGAAAGACGGCATCCGCGAAATAGCGGCCCTCCATACCTCCCGGCCCTGGACGGATTTCCACCATACAAGGCATGTCGGCGAAGGGGTCGCGAGGTGTCAGAGAGGCGGAGAGGGTGGTCGCAAGGGACTGGAGGCTCAAATACGTCGAAGAGAGCTCCTCGCGAGCTAGCTCTTGCAGCTCTTCATCTTTGGCGTCTTTGGATTCAAGGAGGGACGTGAGCTCGGCTATGGATGACTGCGCGGCGTCCCATTCTTTTAATGCTGTCACAACGCGCGATAATTCGCCAATTCGCTTAGCCGTCTTCGTGTTAAAGTCAGATTCGAGTACAGCAGTAAGCTGGGCATGCTCCTTTGCGATATTCCGGGCGCGTTCAAGCAAGACGAGCGGAAGAGCGCTTGTAGTGTCTTGAGGAAGGTCAGGTTTTTGGACAATTAATGTGAGTGAGGAGTGACAAACCTACTTGTTCTAGCAAAGAGAATGAAAGACAGATGCGACGGCCGCGCCAGGGCTGTAATGCAGCGCCGACAGATCCATTGTGCAGGTAACATACTTGAGCATTCGAAGCCTGATCTACGCTCAATATTGATCTCGCATCGGCTAAGATAATTGAAAAACATCCTAAGTGCAGCTGGTGACACGGACTGCCAGCTGTTGCCGATCTCGACAGCCAGACGCTTGCCAACTGTATTGTGTATTACCCAAATAAGTAGTTTCGCTCCGAGTTGTGAGCTCCAACATCCTCATCAGTCTTCCTTATTTACGATTTAGAGCTATTGAAATGATTCTGTCATTTAATGATTGTGTTGTGTTCAACGACGGACTACATGTGTGGCCAATCTTTCTAGCCAGCCACCATTGTGCTTATGAAATGGTCAACTATGTAGGTACCTGGTAATGGAGGAGACATCAACTAACGGAAACAACATGCGCATTATCTTTTTACTTGGAATATCGAAACTTGAGATCTATAACCTGCTCTTTTATCCCCCCCTTTTTTTTTCCTTCGATTTCTGCGAGCATCTGTTGTTGGTATGTGTTGCCAGAGTATGCACTACTAGGGGTTACTTTTGCTATTGCCTATTGTAAGGTAGGTAGGTATCATCCCTCGAATGAATAGTGCAACGGAGACCGACCCAACATTGAAAGGGTCTGAAACAGCACCTCATGGGTAGGTACCTTGAACAGCCTTAGAGATAGGATTCCTAGGATGGAACCAATGAGCGGCCATCAGACGACCAACAGCAAACATTGTAGGAGTGTAGATCAACTAGCTTTAACGGGATTATATGCGTTGTATGTACGGTAAATCTTGGCTATTTTGGACAGTTGCATCAAAATTGTTTACAAGTCAAGATGCTTCGAAGTGCAGCAATGAAATACCGGTAAATGTTCACCATGGCCGTCTACTGTAAGTAGGGACTTGCCTGAGTCAAGCTTCACCTAACCCAGGTACTTGGCTAACAAACGATTCAGGCCACACCCAAGTCCCGGCGCTGCCCCTGAGGCTAATGCGGCACCCCTGCATTGGCGAGATTCCTCGACATTGCAGAGGAGGATGAACCTGGCTAAGGTTCCCTTCAGTATAGGAGTATTGATTCACATCGTTGTTGATCCACTTTTCCACTTAGCAATGCGATACTTTTACCTTCCTGATGCACATGATTCAAGAAGCTGATGCGCATGGTTGGACGAAGTACGAGTTCCATTTAGATAGTCTCCATAGCTAGATACTATCTAATTTATCTATCCTATTGTCGCCTCGCCTTATTCCACAACTATGATGGCAATGATTTTTCTCCAAGACCATAACCCGGTAGTTCGTCAGTGTCTCAGAGTTAAAGACCAGCCTAGTGCAGGATCATAATCCATAAAACAAGGGCGAACCAAGAGCATCATAGCCCCTCTCCCACGTCTTCCTCGGCGAGACAAGCGAGGCAAGGGCAAAGGATCGTTATTGCGAGGTTACATCCATCTAAGCAGGCTAGGTACTCACATAGATAGGTACTGGGTGAGCACTTTACAGTAGTCTAGTCTAGCCCAGCTGTCTCGCTTGATGCGGCCCCCTCTTCCTAACGTACTGGGTTCCCCTGTTCGTCTCGCTCGTTTCGCCTCCGCTCGTGTTTGCTCATTCTCTATAAAGACGGCTTACACATCCGTCGCGATTCGTTCATCATCGTCAGCCAAGAAACTATTCCCCGCGACTGTGTTCTCTCCATTCCCGGATTCTACACGCAGAAAAAAATAATAAAGAATAATACACTACGTTTCTTGTCACTACCTACCAAAATGCAGTTCAAGACCGTCGCCTTCTCGCTCTTCACGGCCATCGTCGCCGCCGAGAGCATCGACCAGCTCGTTTCCGAGATCCCGTCGTGCGCCACGACGTGCCTCAGCGACGCCGCCACGAAGGCCGGCTGCGCCGCCGACGACTACACGTGCCAATGCGCCAATATCCTCGACATCACCACCAATGCCGTGCCTTGCGTCTCGGGCGCCTGCAGCAGTGACGACCTTACAAGTACGTGTTTCCGACTGGCATAACAAGAAGACCATCATTATGCTTTTCTTGAAAGCTTCGTATAGTATCCTAACATGATGCGCACAGAAACCTCCCAGGTAACCACCGACCTCTGCCTCCAAGTCGCGCAACAGGCGGGCGGTGACGCCTACAGCTCAGCCATTGGGTCCCTTACTAGCGCCATCGCCTCTGTCACGAGCTCCCTCGGGTCAGAGATCACTGGGGCTTCCACTACTGCTTCCCAGGCAAGCGATGCTAGCGCAGGTGGCGCTTCGTCTACCGCGACACCGGGCGCTGCGAACCAGGCTGTTGCTGGTATGGGTATGGTTGGTGCAGCCGCCATGTTCGCCCTCGCTTTGTAGATGCACATAACATGGGCCAACATGAGTAAAAGGGCACAGGAAAGCAGGAGAGAGGGAGAGGCAGCTGACCGAGCTTGAGAGAAAAAAAGTAAGAAAAAAAGTACTGGAGTTCTGGCGTCGGGACACAACATACCATATCTTCGTATATCGCCAGTGGCACCCTAGAGTATCATGCAGATTAATACACCGGGCTGCATCTTTAAAAAGAGCTCTTGTATAGTAGCGCCATGTGTCTCAATTAACCGAAACCCCCGTCTAACACGCCGTCGTAATTCTATGCCAACGTCTATGGGTATATCTCTCTCTATAAAATGCCCGCTGCATAAGAATGATTCTGTAAGTACTCGATAGTAAAGGTTAGCCGGGCCCGAATACGCCGAGAGGACCGCCCTCGCCGGGTTCGAATTGCGTGAGCAAGCCATCGAGAGACGCGAGATGTTTCGCGTACTCAAGACCCTGTAACCGCTCTTCCTCAGTCCGTTTCCAATCCCACACTGCATCATCTTTTGTCTCCACGTGGCCATTAGGTGCCGCCAACCCGTCTTCTTCATCGGTACCAGGACTTTCGATTTTAACCCAACCGCCAGGGCGCTCCGGCAGCAGCCCGCTCGCCTCGATCAGCACGGCCGGGTGCACAGTCAGGCGGCCGATCTTAAAGACGTACTTGCTCACGGCCGAGGCGTGGATCTTCTTCTCCCAGTCCTCGGGCTTCGACCCGGGCTTCACGGCGCCCCGGTCGACGAAGTGCGTGACGATGTACATCCACTTGCGGTCCCAGGAGAGGATGCGCGACCACATCTCGTAGCGCTGGTACGGCTTGAGCTCCTTCTTGAAGGAGCACTGGACGCCTCCGAGCACCACGCTGAAGGCGCCCCGAGCGGGCCGCGAGGGGTCCGAGGGGTCCATGACGAGCTTCGTGGTGGCGTTGCCGTTGAGCTCGCGCAGGCCCTTGGCGAGCAGATGGCCGACGAGGTGTGTGCGGCTAACGTCGAGGTCGGCGAAGTACGTCGAGTTGGACTTGTGCACGTTGTAGTCGACTTCTAGTAGCGTGACGTGCGTCTCTGTCTTAATGGGCTGGAAGAGCTTGTCGGGCGTGTACTTGTGGCATGGGCGGATGAGGAGGTGCGAGACCATGCCGTTGATTACGCGGTACTGCAGATTCGTGTCCCGTTAGTGTCGAAATAGAAAACCCCTTTATACGATCGTTGAGAGCGTACATACCGTCCAGGCCAGCGGCAAGCTCTTCCAATTCCATAATACTACTACCAGCGCCACAATCCGGCTTGTCCTGCCCGGCCCGGTGAAGAAGGCCTCGATCGCCGCCACGACATTCTGCTTATATGCGCCGTACATTATCGCTGGCACGAGCGCTGGTCCGGCGACCCGGGCGGCCCGGCTTATGGCACCAGCGGCGGACGCCATGGCTCGCTGGGGGTCTCCGACTATAACGTCGCCTTATCCGAGCGAGACTTGGTCGACCGTGATGGAAGTAGTTTAGACGTGGCGGTAATGCGCCAAATTGCCCCCAATGCCAAAATCAGGAGCGCAAAGGTCCAGAGCAAACCAATTCGAAAATGGCAGAGTGCAGTGGAAGTACACTTTGCGAGAAGGCCGTTGCTAGGCGCGAAAGGCATACAAGGGGGAAAGGGGGAGAAGGGGGGGTTTATAGAAGCAAAGGTCGCTAGCGCTTTATCTATGAATCAATGCAAGAGGGCAGTGCGAATTGTTATAATGAATGGTTGGCCCTGAATTATATAATCTAATGGGCAGTACTGTGCAATCGTTTATGTGTAGGTAGTAAGGAGAAAAAGAGAGACATGGAAAACAACGAGAGGAAAAAAAAAAGGAAAGGAAAGCGAATGCCGGAGGTGCCCCTAGAAAGCGGCGTTGTGATGTCCGGCGGGTCTCCACCTACAATCAATCAGTCTTGGCCAAGAAGTAAGCTGAGCCGAGGTGTGCTGCTGATAACGGAGATGGACCAACACAAAGCACGTCTAACTCGAGTTTTCCATAATTGTCTTCGACTTGCCTTCGATATTCTCATTATAATAACCTGGAAACACATGAATGACAGGAGAATATATATATATATATATATATATTTATTGGTGGATATCCTCACCGCTTGCGAGGCGGCGAAGCTGATTCTAGATAATTGACAATCAAGATGAGGGGTGTTTGAGGTCTCAGCTTACATGTACTGCGTAGGTATGTACAGTAGCACAGCAATCCACGGACTTACGGAGCTGCCAGCAGGATAAGCGGCATAACTCCCGTAGACGACCTACCTACACCACCTACTTTATATATCCCGGGCGGACTAACCATCGAGGCTAACATTCCCAATGAACTCCGTCAGCTCCGCGAGCGACGACAACTCCTTAGTCTTCAGCTCATACCGCCACACCAAACAAGCGTACAACAGTCCACCATTGGGGACGAAACGCGGATTCCCCGGATCGCTCAGCAGGGCCTCCCACAGGGTATTCCCCATGTTCGAGCAAACCCACAGCTCGCCTAAGCACATCGGAGGCATCCCGAGGATGCATTCCATCCTGCTAGGCAAGAAGGAGCGCTGCTCTACTAGCCCCTGGATCCAGATGTCAGTGATTTCGTTGAGCTCCTCTACGGTCGGCGGCGGCCAGAACGAGAAGCGCTCTCGTAAGCCCATGCAGTAAAAGGTTACGGCATCGCTGTACATCTCAGCGAAGGTGGGATTGCATGAGTTAAGCCAGCATAATATCTCTACCCTTGAGGGAGGGAGCAGGAGGTTGGGCATAGTTTCGGTAGCGGCCATTTTGCGTTTTGGGAGGGAGAAGTGATTCGGAAGAGTACTCTATGTCGTTCCCACAAGTGATCGGTTGGTACTCCTCGGTGTGGGATTTGGGGTTCGAATTATATTGGGTGTAATCGGTGAGTATTTATCTGCGATGTTTAAATAGATATGTGGTTCCCTTCGACAACGGCATCTCCCTTTCTGTGTGGGGACAAGGGCATCAGCACATACAATGCCGTTCTTATGTTCTAGAACAATAGTGCCTTGGTTACTATTGTCCCCCACGACAAGCTCAACTGTAACATAAAGATATGGCATAAGTAGTATGTGCGCATGTGTTTAAGGTGAGGCCCATAATCAAACAAAGGGAGTTCCAAATAACATCCATTGGTATCATGTGCTACCTATGCATCCAGGTCGAATTTATGTAGAAGACGCTGTGTGAATGAAACATACAGTAGCCACTAATCAGGTCTAACACGTCTTTAATAACTCTTCGAGTGCTTCACGCACTTTCGCTCCGCACCACCTCTTCGCGGGATCCTCGTCAATCATACCGGAGATGAGCTGCAAGACTTTATCCGCAGTTTCTGCGTCATGTCCCTCATCCCTTATGTTCTGTCGAAGTACTGAGGGTATTTCGCCGCACTGCAGTCCTTTGAGCATGTCGTACTTCTCCATAGCCGTAGTGCATCGGCACAACATCTCAACAAAGACGACACCGAGCGCGAATATGTCGATCTTCTCATCTTTTCTCTCACCCTTTCGTGGTGGCTGGTAATATGTGGTACCTGCATCATGCTTCTGATTCGCCGGACTCTGCGATGGCGACGGTACCTCCCCCTTGGCCAGCTGATGTACGAGGCCGAAGTCGCCAATCCTAGGATTCATCCACCTTGGGTCTAAGGGGGCTTCGGTATTTGATTTCGTACATGATCCGCATGTAATATCGCAGCAGCCCCCCTCAAAGGTAGCAACGACAGAGGAGAGGAATATGTTGCCCGGTTTTATATCCCTGTGTATCAGACCTTTCGAATGTATGTGCTGAAGCCCGTCGTGTATGGAGAGTAAAAGACGGAGTGTCGGCACAAGATGGAAGCAATGTCGTAAGCCAGGCTTGGAGTCTGAAGAAGGGGATAGGTATTGGGCTAAAGTCATAGGGTATAACGACATTTGAATGTACAATGCGGGTATATTGGTGTCAAGAGCAGCTTGACAGGAGGATGAATCTTCCGAGTCACTTTCCCCTCCTGCGAAGACATTGCTTTCAGAACCGAGAGTGGTATCGACAACGCCAAGCCCTGTACTAGCCTCTTCAGACCACCCTCTATTCACGGGGTACACGCTGCAGCCATTCTCCATTGCGCTCGGGTCGGATCGCGTGTCTTCCTCGAATACGATACCGCCGCTAACAGACAACTGTTCGCTATTTTGCCTAAAAGCACGGCTGTCTAGCAACAATTGTTGACGGCGGTTCTGAATTCGACTCATGGCGTTCTCTGAGTAGTGGTTAGTAAGATGACTCAAACTATAAAATTGCCTGCAGTAGACTCCCAGCGTGAGAGCTCAGCTTACCTGGGCGGCCTAAGGGCTCGGGGAACTGTTGTGGCTCCTCAACCCATGTGGCATGATACCGAACAATGTTAGGATGATCAAGCACAGCCACTAGAGTTCGCTACAGTTAGTCATCATCACTCTGTAAATGAAATAGAGATCATGAGTGAGAAAACCTCTGTGCCCGCATGCTCGTCGTTCCAACTAGAAAATTTCACGCCTAAAGGCGCCCATTGTGAAATAGGAAATAAGGCTAAGTATAGCTTACTTGCTTTCACCTCGCGTAAGACATCCGCAAGATCGTCATGCCTTCCATTCGAGAAGCTCTTAACGAGCTTCCGTGGGAGAACTATTTTCTTCACCGCGTACGTTTTCTGGTCCAGCACATTATAGCACTGATATACCTTTCCGAAGCCGCCTCTACCGAGCAAACGATCTTCCCTGAACGAAGATTTATAGTGACTGCGATATGGCGGTGGCGGCGGGTGACGTAGAGTCAGTTGGAGGTCATTGATAGGCGGAGCTGCTATATTGAGCTGTGAAGCTTGTGCCACGAGGTCTTGCATCGAGTCAAGTATATTGACTGTTTGCGTTCCAGTAACAAGGCTATCTAGGCCCGATAGATATTGCTGGCGAATCCCTCGAGAAGCATCAGACGTTGCCCTAGGGGAGAGTAAGCCATTTGATGACAGGACCTGCCTAGCTTGACCGAAGAGTTGACTGGCAAGGGCTTCAACTTCTTGTGATTGCCTAGTGTAAAGCTGTCCGGGGTTCGTAGAGCTGAGGAACTCGAGGGCGCGACTGCGATAGTAGTCTTCGAGTAAGCTGGCGAGCATCATATTGCGATGTCTCTCCATGCCGGCTGCATCTTCATGACCTGGCAATGCCTGTCCATGGTCCTCTGATATACCTCGGGACGATCTACTAATGCTCTGTACATCATCTTCGGTGGAAGTTTTCGACCGTATTGAATCATCGGTAGAGTCCATACCAATCATGGGAGCGTGAGTGAATCGATAACGGGGACTTAGTCTAACAACGAGGTTAGCGGCGGGTCGGTCCACATCATAGAAACGGTAGGGCATGCATGAGGTTATATCAGTTTATAAGGTGCTTATTCCACCGCAATGGATTGAAACCCATGGCGACTGAGGTAATACAACCCCCAGGTCAACGGTGTCGGCATGGGGCTGTATTCCAGTGACGTATCACAGCCAAGCGATGTACTGAGAGCAAACACTGTTCTCAATGACGCCCTTCACATGACATACCTGTTGACATCTAGGCAACTATCGAACCAATAAATCTGGTCGCTTCATCCGAAATCAGCCATCAATGAAGCTGTGACAGGCCTAATTTGCCATGTGCTTCCATGTCATTCTGAAGATTCGTGTCACTTCCTATGGTGGAGAGAGTAGCCCCAAATGCCGAGTCATTCGTCGCATCGGACAAAGAGAGGAAACAAGTATGCAAATTTTGATTATTCACGTTTCAATTCTCCTATAAATAAGAACCCTCGGAGGAGAATGCAGGAAACAGCGATTCGTCGACGGCGACAATCGCCGAGCCGGTGTCGCTACTTGATGATGGCAATCACGTGACGCACCTAGCCTAATATGTGTTTAGCCAACAACCGAGGGACGCCTTGTATCTTACTCTCACCTACTGTCGCGTGTATTCACCAACCCAATCCCAGTCTAAGACTCTAGGTACCTTTAAGCTTCATTGATCATTGCCAGACTGATCTCAGCATAGTGCAGCAACAGTATATTGGTAGCCTGTCTTTAAGTTCTGTCCGGCCGCTCCAAGTGCAATTATACAGTTGAATTGTCTCCAACATCAACCCAACGCTTCAACTGAAGATCATAGCATCGTTTTCGCCTGATCGTGCCATATGGGTTCGCGTTTCTGTGCTCATACTCCAACGTTACAATGCCTGAGGGATGCGAAGGAAGCCCAACGTGAGTGCTGTACAGTCGACGATATTCTGGTATCGACGGTGGTGCAATCTCGTGCTCAGTGGGCACGCTGACAATACTGAACCTGTCCTCTTTCTCCAAGTCTTCATATTCATCGCCCTCTTCTATCCGTACGATCTCCTTAGCAACAATGAGCGCGAGCCTTGAATCCCATATCCCTTCTCTATGTGCGGTTTGGGAGAGTAGTTTGATAGCTTGCAGCCTAATCCGGCGAATCCGGCACTTCACAGCGAGGAAGTAGAGGAGAGGAATCCATCCCTTGTCACCAACTGAGTGAGATATTTTCCGAGGCATGTCGGCTGTTGGTGGGTGGAAGCGCCATGCCGGACGAGCAATGTGAGTCCTCCAGACCACGACGAGTTGCTCCAATAAGGAATAGAATTCTGCGGTGTGTAAGTCGTACATCATTTCGCACGCAGGCGAAGTACATGTGTTCAATATAATGAATACCATAGTATGGTAGGCACGCAACAGTGTCAAGTAAAACCCGTCTATGACAGAAAACCTTTCGCCGACATCTGTGTTTGTGGCGTCGTGAGCTATCAGCCATAGGTTCAGTTCTCCAAGGAGACGTTGTTGGTGGTCATTGTATGCAGCACGAGGAGCTGAGCTCCCATTTGAGGATGGGCACTGTTCTGCTAAATGCAAGATATCCAGTATCAGTCGGTCCATATGGTGGGCAGCTTGGTTGGTAGAGTCAAAAGACGTAGGTATTGGTGTGATCGGAAATGCCGGCAATCTCGGGCAGAGGTTAGGTAGACCCTGACCCCAAAGTGCTGCTTGAACATGTAATCTTGCAAAACTTTCAATGATCCAGTCATCCACGGACCCGCGTGATAGCTGGATGCCAGTTTCACCATCTAAGTGCTCATGGGGGCCATATACTTCTGCTAACAATCTCAACCCGGAATGAAGGTGAGCGTTCGCGGCGACGTAGCGTCCAAGAAGATTCTCAAAGAAGGTAAAGATTACACATGCAGCCAGAGCTACGTGAATAGATCTTTTGTCTCGACTTGAGAGATGGCATTGCAGGGATCTAATAGCCACACCGTATTCTTGCAACATAAATGCTTGCTGAGAATCTAACACCACGCACTCTTCTCTTGGTCTACCCTCTTCAGCTGTTTCCTTTTGATGAGCAGACCCTAGTGCAAGTACGGCGTGTAGGATAGCCGGCTCAGCAGTGCACGCTTGGAGGACGAGGGTTTCCCAAAATGGAGTAATGAATGGCAATGGTAGCTTCGTGTAAGTACGAAATCTAAACCATTGGAAGCATGATTCCTGCTCAGGGCTTAGTTCACCAAAGAGACTTGATACCGCGTATTGTACAGTGTCGGTGTGGGCTCTGGGTGCAGAAGTTTTTGTAATGCACTTGAAAGTTCCTCCGCCCCAAATGCCATAGCCATCACAGGCACGGCCTGTGGACACACAGCGGTGACACGACGGACGACCTTCATCACACTTTACACGTCGAGCTTTGCAGGTACGACATCCTGTCTTGACCTTTCTCTTGCTGACTAAAGCACGGGGCTGGGTCATGGTGCCACAGCTTAAGGTCGATCGGCAGCACACCCTCCTCTATTCTGCGCCCGGCGGGATGGGAAAGTGTGTCAAATATCTCGTCCCATGTGCATGGGTCGAGGCCGGAATGATTGGGATTCGGTACTCTCCTCAATGGGGATATGCAGTTGGTTTGAACTCATCGGATCCGTACTAACCCATTTTGGTAGCTACCTGTATTCTACTTCTACTGTATATGATAGCCATTGCGGTCACAGAACATCTCGTATAATTTGTACTTTGGTTGCAATGATGCTGGCAGTAGATCTATGATGTGGTGAGAGCAAATTCCTATGCGACAAGCATCGTATTCTGTAAGTACTGTGTACTGGATGTACAGTAGTAGCAGCTCACAGAGGGGTTTATAGGGCTTCGGATCTATCCGGCACCAGCCTCCTGTTATGCAGCCAGTTAACGGAGATCATCAAGAACTGTTTCTGTGATTGGTCATTGTTAAACTACTCTCAAGAAAAAACTATGAATTCCACGTCACTGAGTGGGATGCCCCACTACCAACGGTATCTTAGATATCCCGCTACCCCAAAGTTTATATACCAGTTATGCCGAGGTTGCAAAACAGCCACCCTAGGTAGCTCTCAGGCGGCACCAAAGCAACATCCTTTTTCCTTGTAGGTAGGTAACTAGGAGTCACTTCATATAATCAAGTGCAGAACTATGCAACATGGCGGAAACAAATAACCCAATGGCTGGGAGCTCGGTGAACATCACGTCTCCAAGATCACCCTGCCGATCGCGGGGTTACAAGTCGACGTCTTCGGACTCGCGGAACTGCCGGCAACGGCAACATCGATATCATGTCTATGGCTCCATCACCCGCGGTTGCGCAGCAAGGAGGATGTAGCGTACATCGCAAATGAGATTCTCTCAATATATCACTCCTCCTCATCATCATCATCGTCCTCTTCAACGCGGGGTCTGATCGCCGTGGCGTTCGACCAGCGGAACCACGGCTCGCGGCTCATCAGCGAGACCGCCAACGCAGCGTGGCGGCAAGGCAACGCCACGCACGCCCAGGACATGTTCGGGATGATTTCCGGTACGGTCACGGACACGATCCACCTGATCGATGTGCTCGAGGGGTATCTGTTCGGCGCGGGGGGAGGACCAGGGGCTGCGCCGGGGGGAGAAGACCGACGCATAGATTCCAACTTGGTTCTCGGGGTCAGTCTAGGCGGACACAGCGCATGGCAGCTGCTTTTCGCCGAGCCGAGGGTAACGGCGGGAGCCATTGTTATCGGATGTCCCGACTACATGAGTAAGCAGCACAGGTGCCCGGAATAAGTTTTTACTGACGTTGGCTGTCTTTGTTTTTAGATCTTTTACAAGATCGTGCGCGGCTCTCCAAACTAGAAACGTTCACTTTCGACAAGGGCGCCACGTTCTTAGGAAGCAAGGACTTTCCTAAAGCTCTCATAAGGGCATGCGAGAAGTATGATCCAAAAGCGATTGTTTTCAGCACAGGCGAAGTCTCAATCGAGCCCTCAGCTTCCGAGCAGGATACGATACGGGGCATATTAGATTCTAAAATACGGGGCAAGAAATTCCAGATCCTTTCAGGCGGTGTCGATAAGCTGGTGCCGTACAAAGCTGGTCAGCAGTTTCTGGACTTTTTCAAGAACGCTACTAGTGGATGGTACAAGGATGGGAACGTCTACGTTGAAGATAACGTCTATCCGGAAGCCGGCCATACATTCTCTCCTGAAATGCGCCGGGATGCTGTACGATTCGTCCTAGATACAGTGAAATCTCTCGATGCTTCCAACCGAGTAGCATCCCCAAAGATCTAGAGCGCGATGCACTTAAGCCCGGGGTAAGCTCCCGGCCGGTTCGTCGGACCATGGCTGGGGAGCACCGTCTATGAGATATTCCTGTTCATCTTTGAGGATGCGCGACCGAACACCACTGCGGCTACGATCTTCCTCCGTTGCGAATAAGGTCTGTGATATGCCCCACGGGTTTCGCCGCAGGCGCTTGGAAGACAGGGCGTCCCCTTCCCCGTGGGGGTCCTCTTTCCACTGCCTGACGGCTTCTGCCACCCCAGCTATCGCGGCTTCGTTTGACCCGTCCACCATTCCCGGTGGGTCGACCCCGACGAAGTCAACGCGATTCAAGGGAAAGCGAATAGCTCTGCAATGGCAGTCGACAAGGCGCTCTCGCTTGAAGGCATGGCTTACAATAGTCATTTCATGGGCCAAACGCCATAGGTAGACCAGAATTGAACGATAGAGAAGAGCACGTTGGAATATGAATCTAGAGCTCGCTCTTCGATGTGTATTCTTGAAACCGCATCGGCTCCTGGGAGAATTTGAAAATAAGAACTGGCTGTAGCCAGATTGGCATAACTGCTTGCTTCAGATAACCGCGTCTCTTTGCGAGTAGGACCCCTAGTTTGATGTAATGACTGTCAGCGGGGCAATAGGTAGCGTACATAATTCGGGCGGCAGCTAGTCATATTTCCCCGCAATTCCCATTTCATTTTTAAACCGTCTCACGCCGCGAGAATTGGATAGGAGAACGATCTGATGAATAGAAGTGTTAACTAACCCCGAAAATATCAACACAGATTTATTGTCATCCTTCAGCACGCGCAACCCAGCCTTGATGTGTTCAATAAAGGTGGGAGTCTCGCCTGTTTGGAAGCCAGCTAGTAGCCACTCTTCGTTAGAGCCCCGTGAATCCTCGCCAAGCCAGATGGCGTGGCAGCAAACAATGATGAGATGGTTAGGTGGCTCTCCTGACATCGTGTTACGAATGGACACACTTAGGTAGTGACTGAGATTAGAGCGTTGAGATGCGTGGCGATGGTAGGGTCATCCAACCTCTGTTTATATCGATTATTGCATATTGTTACACAATTCGTGCGAAATCCGGCCCGATACTTGCAAATCCCCGACTCGGTCTGCATCTACCACAAAGGTAGGTATGCGTATCTATCAACTGGAGAGAGAATACGTTTGCACTATATGGATTGGACATTTAATATTGGCTTTGACTAGATGTGAATACGTAAATATATTTAAGAACAAACCCCAGCCAATTCGGGAAAGGTTATGTTCATTGGCGGTTGCGTCCCCTGAATACTATGATTGCTCTAAGCAACTCTTCCCGGTCTCTAGGCCCGGAGGATTTTCGAGATATCGGACACTAGGTAAAGACTTCCAGCAACGACTAACGGACCGCCATCAGATATTCTGCTGGCCCAGTCGAGGCCTTTTACCACATCAACTTGGGCGTCTTTCCGTGCTGAGATTACAATGCCTATGTCGTCAATTGTTTGAAGAATGGCATCAGATTGCATTGGTCTGACCCAAGGCATGCCATCGACGGGGCCAAATTCTACCGCGGCAACATTATCGCCATCACGTAGTAGTACCTTCAATATCTCGAGGATGTCTTTGCCCGCCGACGCAGCAAGGACCCACGTGACAGGTTTACCAGGAATTCGGAGTCGCTTCTCAACGAAACTCGATAGTACATCTGCGCTCTGGGGGTTATGGGCCCCGTCCAGAAGGATAGGTTGCGCCCTCCCGGTAATCTTCTGGATGTTGATGGACTGCAGCCGACCGGGCCAAACAGCATTCGCACCCACGTCTAAAAGCTCGTGCATCGACATACCATGGTGAGGATAGGCGATGTGGAATGCCTCGTAGGCACAGAGTAAATTTTGTTGCTGATGAGGCTCAAGCTGCTCAGCAAGCTTAACCCCTAAACCACCAGATTGCAAATCTACAAGCTTCATAGTAGAGCCTAGAGATTCGGCCTGTGATTGGATGACATCTAAAACAGAAGGAGGGTTGCTCGCATCAACCACACAGGGTACCTTGGGGCGTATTATACCTGCCTTCTGCAGGGCGATCTCCTCGAGGGTGTTGCCTAGAAAGGACTGGTGGTCGAGGCCGATCTTGGAGATGATGGTTACCGTCTTGTGTTTCAGGGCGTTTGTGGCATCTAGTCTCCCGCCAAGCCCGACCTCGATGACGCCAAACTCAACCTTTTCGGCCTCGAAGATTTCAAAAGCAGTAGCTGTGAGCAGCTCAAATTCGCTTGCATACAGGCGCTGCTCCGTGTTCCGCCTCTTTACGAGTCCTTCGAAGTGATGGAACTGAGCCTCGGACACGGGATCGTCATTTATGGTAATGCAGTCCCAGCGGTCAACGAGGTGAGGCGAGGTGAACCTACCACAAGCCACACGACTGGCGCGCAGCATGGCATTTAGATATGCACATATTGAACCCTTACCATTCGTACCGGCGACGTGAATGGCTTTCCAGGTCTGTGGCGTGTTCTTGAGGAGGGCTGTGATGCGCGCCAGCCCCAGCTCGATCATCTTGGCTTGGCCCTCTCGCCGTGCAGCTACTTGATGAGTCGTCTTGAATCACAGATGCCTCATCCCGGCGTGCCACGACTTGATAATTGTTTTAATGAAGTGGGTGTCTCCTGGAGATAGAAGTATATCTTCTGAAATGATTCGTTGTCAAGACAGTTCAGTAAATTTTGGTTGTCCGCACAGAAGCGTGAGTCATCGCCGTGTTGTGAAGGTTCTGAGTAACAGATACCTTTTAGTGCCCCAACGGCCCTTGGTCGTGAATCGGCGCAGAACAATCTCAGCCTGTAGTCTGGAATGATGTAGCAGTTTTAGCGGCAACTCAGAGAGACCAGGGCAGACCCCCGCTGTCTTTCAGACGTTCTAACGCGAGATGCCTACCCGTTACGGTACCTAACTTTATATGTGTTGGTACTCAGGTACCTAGCTATCTAAGCACTTATATACGTGCAGACTGATTGGCACTTACATGTAAGTTAGGGAATTCTTCTTTGATTAGAACTTAGTTTTCGAGATATAGGTATATCTTCAAGTTTAAATTGTACCATACTGATAGAAACAGTTCTGTCTTTTGACGATCTCGTCATAATTGTTGTTATATATACACACTACCTATGTAGCTAGAGCTTACAGCCACCTCTTTGCCGATACACGCCAGGCGGCTCTCCGACTTCAAGGGAGAGAAAGCCCCCAGCTTATACCCCCACTCTTTTGTTAAGACGTCCGTGACGCCCATTGGCTGAGCTGGAGATCCCTTGTGCTGGGATGTCATCTCTGGGGTCTGCGAGCTTTCCTCTTCTGTTGTCGATTCCTGGTTTCCCGTCGCCATCCGTCTTCTCTCTTCACCACTCATCACTCGCCATCAATCTCGCCGGGCCGCCGTGACCCCTCGAAGGAATATATCCCATTTTCCCATCGCCGACTATCCCTCTATCATTTTTTTAATAAACGGCTTCCCCTGTTCATTTACCGTTCGCGTTGTCCCAGCACCCTCGCATCCCCTACATAACCCTGACATCACGCTATTCTTCCCGTCGTATTTGTCTTGGCATCTAGAGGCGTTGTTTGCGCTCGTATTTTCTTTCATTTGATCCCATCTCTCCGGCCCAATCCGAATCAAACAAAACTATCGCGCACACGCCATCTGTCTCCCTGGTATCATCCAAGCGCTCTTCAGTCGTCGCTTGTTGCTCCGGCCTCCGTGGTTGGTCGCCTGTCATCCGTTCCCCGTCGCCGGTGGCTACACGCGCTTAAGCCTGCGCGCAACAACCGCTACCTTACCTACTAAAATGGGTCTCCCGTAAGTCAACCGAACCGCGCCACGACGCGATGCGATGCGATGCGATGCGCCCATCCCACCAGCGTCGCGTCTGTCGCAACGCACGTCATTTCATCTTCCATATCCATTCCCATCACATAAGCACACAAATTTCCCTATTTGAGCGTCGCCGACCCCTCAACGTGCCATTTCTCGCCTTACATCCAATCCCCACCCTCTATTAACCCCTCTCCCTTTACGCATCCACCACGTTTGACTAATCGCATCATTCTTTTAGACTGTTCATCCCCCCGGTTGAGTCAGATGTGCCAGCCAAGCCTTCTACCAAGACTCGCGTAGACCCAGCGCACGCGAGATCTTCGATTCGTCGCAACGAGCGCCGTCGCCAACTCAATGAGACTAGAGAACAGCATCGTCTTCGCTTGATAACTGCGCTACAAGGAACGGATTTGAACGATGGGCATCATCCAGCACCACAACCCTCTAGTGCTCGGTCCTTTTCCCATCACCCCGATACACCTCGAGCATCAGCTCGAGTACCAGAGCTCCCACAAAATTTCATGAGCTTCGAAGACACAAGGGAAAGCGCTAGAATCTCCGCGCAGCCCGAGATTACCGAGATCCTTGCCCGACTAGCCAGGGGCAATATCCCCCGAGGCTCTGCCATAGACGACTTAGATGATGCCTGGAACCAACTCGGTTACGTGGGCCCTCTGGAATTGTCCAGTAGTATCCGATCCGTAAGTTCACAGAAGCTCTTGCGCCGGCCGTTTACTCTACATAAAGAATTATCAACATAAACGTAATTGCTAACATCATGTTCTATACAGTCTTCGGCTCCGCGGTCTGCCGTATTGCCAATGGCGTCCCGTCATGGACCTTCTTATACCACTAGACGCGCGACTTTGAGGCGTGGGATCGACCGCGACAACGAGGAGGGCCGGTCTCGCCGAGCTCGCTATGCCGAGCGCGACCTGGACCGCCTTCTGACCATTCGTGATGCTGACCGCCGCTCGAGGCATGCTACCTCTATGAACGCGATAGCTGCGCATCGGCACGCTCAGCGAGCGAGATACGCCGACGGACTCGGTGACAGAGACCGTAGTCTTAGCCCCGAAGGTGATGGGGTTTGGGATACGCTTCAATCGACCTTGACTCCTGATCCTCAACCCCCAAGTATTGGCTCTTCTTTTGCATCGGTCGTTTCTGTCAATGCGTCAGATAGCAATGCGACCACCTCAGTGAACACATCAATGACGACCCCAAATGAAGAGATAGAACCACCCTGCGACCCTGTTGCGGATAGTCCCGGAAGTGATGGCGAAGATAATGCTGAAGAGCGACCCTCGCGACAGACTTCGCCCTGGCGATCTTATGCGGACGTTGTTGCCGATGCTCAGTCAGGGCAATCGTTTGAATCCGCCGAAACAAATGATACTGACAGAGAATGGTTGTCGGGTATGCACCGAATCGTGCGGGGACTTGCTACACGAGCGGACATTCCAGATGAGTGGTGGGCTCAGGCCGGCTTGTCTCGCTCAATGTCGTGGGAGGATTCTATCTAAGGATGAACGAGGCTAAACAGTGACGACGATTTATTCTGCTGTTAAGAAATACTCTCATATCTTGGCCTCCGCGCTGGTCAATAAAATGATAAAAAACGTCAGTCCCCGAGGCGGATGGGGGGAAATGACATGGTCGGCGTTGGGTTCATTCATCAAATTTTTTTTTTTTCGGGGACAAAATGCGACAATTAAAGGGAGCATGCAGGATCTCGTCGCAATAGCGCACGGCTATAAATGTATGATAACGTGTAATCTGAACGATTGGACTCGGCAATTGGGCCGCTATGGCTTTTGCCGTTGTATGAAGCTGGATTTCCAGCTAAGCGGTTTCGTGAGAAACCCTTCTCTTTTTGGGCCGCTTTATTCATTATAAATCAAATTTTGGCCGTCCATTATTCTCTTCCTGCTCTGATCGAAGTACTTATCTGTGTGAATCGCCATGCGTAACGAGACGTTCTTCCTGACGCTCGTCAGCACACTACCTGGGAGATACGGGAGCCAGGACAGTGAAGTCAAAAACCACAGGCTCATAAGGCAATGCGACACTTCGTCTGCCACCTAACCTGCCTAGTGTTTGATGCAGAGCCAACGATATTATGCAGTGTAAGAACCAACGGTTACTCTCGTCACACTCTAATGGGAACTAACTCCTTTGGAGATGAATTCATAAGATTCTTGCTCCTTTCCATCTGTCATTTTATCTCATTACCATATTCTCATTCAGGACGCAAATTGAATGAACGATGCGCATAGCCATCATTGGAGGAGGGTTAGCGGGCGTCAGCCTTGCAAACCTGCTTATAAGGAACCGCGTCAGAGTTGTAAGTGATGGGTAAAGACTTAGGGTTCCGGAAAGAATCAAGGGGAGTTTCTCTTCGAAATTCCGAATACGAAACCCAGGTGACGGCGTGACTCCAAATCTAACATTTGAGGACCCTTTGGGCTAGAAAATCTAGGAAGGCGCAGAACGTACGGCTGGCCCGACCTACGCACATATCATAAACTTAAGGCAGTGGCGAGTCATCGACTAAACTTTGGACACGCTGGGTCTACGCCAGCAGACTAAAGTCTAAACCACCACCAAAATGAGAGAGAGAATATATATATAGAGAGAGAGGAAGGGGCAGACCTCTCACTTTTTCAATGTCAAGAAAATTTCCCAGCCACGAAGTACCGAGACAAACGTCCGCCTTATCATCAAGCTCACTCTACCACTATGCCTACCGCTCGACAATCGCTTGTCCCCGGAGGACACTTGGAAGATGCACAACTCCCGCTCACATACATCTCGCAAACACCGCCGGCAATCCACTCAGGCTCATACATTCTGGCTGTTGTATCCACCCCTGTCAGCGATCTTCCGTCCGATGATTGGTTTTTGTCCGATTTTTACGCATTCAATTACTTGTTCAATGGACTCGGGTCTGAACAAAAGTGGCTGACTGTTGCGGATCCTCGTGCTGTCCTTAAGAAGATTGGGCAACGATACGAGGAGCCATATGGGGAAATGCTGCTCCATGGAAATCCATACCAAGATCGAAGAGTAGTCTTGAGTGAAGATCTACTCAACAACAAGCAACTCACGCCGCCCACTATTGTCAAAAAAGGTACTCTCACGGACAGGTTTCTTGAGGAGGCGAAAGCCTCATCAGAAGCGGCTCGAAAAAAAGATGTACCATTGGTCATTTTGGCTTTTTGCCATGGCATACCAAACCAGCTGCTAATGCTAGACAACAAACACGGTCTCTCCGCGACAATCCTCAAAGGTTATCTGGAACCAGGAACTCAAGTTACCTTCATAACAACAGCATGTTACTCTGGTGGGTGGGTGGTAAACCCAGATTTCCGCGACACCGTGATAGCAGCCGCTGCCGAGAAAAGAGTATCAATCGCCTGGACACAATCTGACAGCCTTGGTAGAACCTGCGGATCGATATTCGTGAGCTCCTTAATCGATACTTTGACCAGCACCACGACTCCTCTGATCGAGCAAACAAAAGAGAGCGGGTCGGGTGAAGCAGGGGCTACGCAACGTAAACAGATATCGTCCGAGCTACAACCGGATTCCCCAAACGATCTGCAGACGTCTACATACAATACGTTCTGTCATACCATATGGGATTCTTGCAAGAGCCTTACTCGTCTACATCCCCACCACAGCTTCTCTTTCAGTGCTAAGTATGATCAGTGGGACCATTCCTGGAGTGGTCTCACCGGAATTCCGGTAGGGTATTACAAAGAGAGATGGGAAAAGCTAGCGATTGTTAAATACCGAGGATCCGAAGAGAGAAAGTCGAACATGGACCAAGACCCAAACAATCCAGGTTTTCTGCTAACGACTCCCAATGCACCGACTGGAGGGGCTGAATTTACTGGAGAAATTACCGGAGATTTGATCGAAAATATGCGCAATGACGATATTCGACAAACGGCCCGTATCTTCCTAGCGCACGCCTGTCCTACTGATTGGCAAAAAGGTCGCGGTGTCGGTTTAGCTTCTTTGCTTCGATCTTGTGCAGAAGGCAAACGGCCAAATGTAATACCCAATCCCGATCCATATAGCTTTTGGGAGCGAGTGGAGGTAATGGCGGCCATCCAGTATCGCTGGAATTTAAGCCTCTTCTGTGACAACATCGTCAAGACTCACGGGCTACCAGTACCTAGTGGGAAAGATTGCCTTTTCTGGAACGACTGGGCCTGGGAGGACGACATTGGGAAAAGAATGCCGGAGTGGGAAACGCGACAAGGAAAGATAGAACATGAGTTGATAGATAGGGGCTTCCTTTTGACTCCTAGTGACGAACAAGGGCCGGAAATGCTACGCTCCGTGAATTATGTCGCCGCAGCTATCCTAGAGGCGGACCTACCAGAAGACAAAACGATTATAGTAATCGACCAGGTTTTACACTGTATGCGGCAGTTCCAAGACTTTGAGCAACAACGCACCATCCCTAGTATTATAAAAGATCCACGAGTGTGGGAGAAAGGTCGAGATTGGCTCAGGAGTATTGGAAGACGTATTGGCCCCCGCGGAAGCGGATAGGGTCATAGCGAGGGTTATAGCGAGGCTCAGATAGAGTATTCAAGGTATGCCTGTCTAGAAGGCACTGTATAGTAAAGTAGTGTAAGGCAAAATCTTCTGCCGTCCCCTGAGGATTCGGATACTGCTAGGCTGTTTATCAGAAAGCTAAGAAGCTGCACCATTAGGTATCTCAGATCAATTGAATCATTAGATAGCTTGATCGCTGCATCTATTGTCAACAGTCGGGTATCAGTGGATAGCTTGTCACAAGGTTGATCTGTCCCAAAGTGTTAATTATTAATATGAATCATAATCTCAATCTTCTCGTTCTAATCTGTGCGGAATTAACGACCGAAATGTTGGGCGTGAATTCGGTGATTATAGACCATGGAGAAGGGGAATAATGTCGTACTAGCGTGGGTCACCTATATGGCTGGATATGAAGCTCAATATTGCTATATTTATAACTATCGTGATCTACGAAGGTGGCCTTCGAAGGCTCCTTATATAGGCTAAATAGCGGTAAGTATACGGGCTAACCCTAGCGGCTCCACTTTAGCGCAATATATCCCTGATCTTTTTAGTTTTATTAAAAAAGATTACTAATTATATTAGCACTTCTTTTAACGCATCTCCTACTTAGATTAGCCACCTAATTAGATTAGCTACTTTTTAGACCTTTATATATATACCCTAAAACAATTTAATAATAATATATATAATTAATTTAAACTATTTAAAATCTAATTTGCTAAATAGTTTTATACTATTTTAACAAGTTTATATATTATAACCGGGTTTACCGCAAGCTTTATAGCGCTAGGCGCGTATCTCCTTCTTTTTTATATAATAACTACCCTGACAATATTTATAATTTTTTTATTTAACTATGTTTTTAAAAGCTTATAAATCTCTTACATTATATAATAAAAGACCTTTTATCTTATAATCGTGTTTTTTTATATAATAATATTAGTTAAGCTTATAATTTGCTTTATAAAAGGTTATAATACCCCTTTTTAATAATATAAAACCTAGTTATATTATATATAATCTGGTATATATTTTTAATAATAAATGCTAAACAACTATTTTAGTATTATATAACTTTTAATTTATATTAAAATAAAAATTAAGCTTTAATTAGATTAATTAAAATCGTAAGT